>JAFVLL020028560.1:0-10000 GCA_021397915.2 Tor tambroides | reverse complement strand
TTTCTGGGCCATACCCCCATTATGGTATGATCAAAGTCATTGGAGATCATCTGTTAATAGAATGATTTATCATGCTCAACACAGTCATTTCTCCCTCATTTCACAGAGTTTGATGACCTTCCCCTTTCGGTGTCAAAAACAGACATGGCAACTCTAGTAAAAGTCATGCAGCTACCAGATTCAGGCCTGGAGATCAGAGACCGAATGTGGTTGAAGATCACTATAGCCAATGCTGTCATCGGTTTGTGCCTTTTTTTGCTGTGGTTTGAATTTGTTGGGTGGGAGATACTTTCCTTATGCCTTGTTTATTGCAAGCATCAATTTTTTGGTAGATGTTGTATATAATCAATGAAATTGGTGTTATTTTTCTCATTGCTCAATCTCTGTGTTCCAGGGGCTGATGTTGTCGACTGGTTGTTCTCACGGGTGGAGGGCTTCAAGGACCGTCGGGATGCTAGAAAATACGCCAGCAGTTTGTTGAAACACGGCTACCTGAGACACACTGTCAATAAAATCACCTTCTCGGAGCAGTGCTACTACACTTTTGGAGACCTGTGCCAAAGTACAGTCAACACACACTTGAGCTGCTAAAGATTTTTCAGTCTTTCTGAAAAAAGTCTGTTATATCACCAAGGCTACATTTATTTGATCAAAAATATAGTAATATTGTGAAATATGTTTAGAATTTAAAATAACTGTTCAATTTTAATGTGTTTTGAAATGTAATTTATTCATGTGATGGCAAAGCTGAATTTTCAGCAGCCATTATTCCAGTTTTCAGTGTTGCATGATCCTTCAGAAATCATTCTAATATGCTGATTTTGTGCTTAAGAAATATTTCTGATTATTATCAGTATTAAAAACCATGATTATGTCCTTACTATCACTTTTGATCAATTTTAATATATCTTTGTTGAATAAAAGTTTTAAAAGTATTAATAAGAAAAGAAATTACCAACTCCACCAACTTATGAACACTAGTGTACTTTTAATATGTTAAGATAAGACCTGGCTTAAAGGTTAAAGTCAAAGATTTGGTGCTTAGAGTCATAAACCGTCATTAACAATACTACAATTAAAATGACGTGAAATAAAGATCATTTTAATGCTACTGAAATTCTTCTGTTTTCAGATATGGCTTCTCTCAATCTGAACGAGGGATCTAGTGGTGGAGGCTCTGACCAGGATGGTCTCGCTCCTCTTCCTCCTCCAGGAACCAACCCCTGGCCCCTCAGCGGTCAGCCCTTCCCTTACCCAGGTTACCCCACTCCTCCACCGGGCTTCCCTCCTGGATACTCAGACCCTTGCCACAGTTTCCACAGTGGCAGTGCAGGCAGCCAACAGAGCGAAGGTGGGTGGTGTTTGTGTGTAAGACAGCGCAATAAATGATGCACTGATGGATAAATGGGAAAACCCCTTTCCACGCTCGTCCCCACAAGCAATCCCGTGAGCTTCCTGTGTGACTTTTTCTTTCGGTTTCAAGTGGGCCTAATGATGTTAAGTAACAACTTTTACGTTAGTAACTGCTCAAATGTATTGTGAATGGAATTTATTACAGTAAAATGGAAACCATCAGTGGGTTTATTGTAAGTCTGCATGTAGGATGATTAGGTACAATACTACAATATGTTCATGCAGATTAAGTTTTGCTTTCAGTACCTGAATGAGCACGGCACCCAGCCAGAATGACATCAATGACACAAGACTAGTAAATCATGTGCGCACATTTGCATGTTTAGACCACTTTTCAGTTTGTCCATTTATTCAGAAGTATTTAAAACATTAAGTTTTAAAAATCAGGTATTTTGACATATTAGCAGTTATTACTCATGTAAATCAAATGCATAGTAATTAATAAGTCAGATACAGTCGAATTAAAAGTACACAAAGGCTGATGTTACATTCATAACACCATTGCTGGACATGAAAATGATCTATAATGTGAATGATTATAATTGATTTGTAATTTCATTCAAGGTACTAGAATATTACAAGTTATAGATTTAGGCCAAACTTTAATATTGACACACATGTGACTATATGTGAACAAACAGCATGCATAACAAAGTTGATATGGAAAATAGATTTTAATAAACATTAAACCCTAAAGATACACTGCGCAAAAAGGAAAAATTCTGATGTTTTTGTATTATTGCTACTAAAAAACTTTTAAAGGAGAGATGATGATTTATAATTATTTGATTTATTGTAAATACAATTGCGTTATATAAATAAATATTTATTTATTTTTTGTTGATATATTAAACTTAGAATTTATTTATATCTTTATCATTGTTACATTTATTGAGTGTTACAATTATCCTTTCTTTAAATTGAATTACTTTATTTAATGAATTAAAAAAGTAAATAAGTCAAATATCTCATGAAATCTGGTTTAACAGTAAGACTAAATCAAAATCTCAAATGCCAGCTATTTTCTTTTTAATCATTCCATTTCCAGAGCATCATCATTGTCGCTGTATTCACTTGGATATTCCATATATGTGGTATGGCCAGACTTTTAAAACGTTTACACTGCTTATGCCACCCTTTGCATAAATGTGCATGGTGGAGTTAGTACAGAGTTGGGAATGTGTATCAGTAATAATGCAAAGGTCATTGATCCTAATGACTTTTTTAACACCGATCCAACGTACTCGAGTTTGGTCGCGTCGGGAGGTATAACATATGGTGGCATCACAGAAACTGGGGTGCAGGGTTTTTTTTTTGAAGAGCTTGTTGGTATATTCGGTGTGGGAGTGTGAGACGGAAGATCTGGTTGGGCAACGTGTCATAATTCTGATATTCCCTCTGTTTTTTGCTGGCCGTCTAAAGACTGATGGAATTTTCTTCTATTCACGGGGGTTCTGGTAAGATTAGCACTCTCATTTAAACGTCCTCCCGCCCCACCTTTTCTCCTTGACATCTTGTTATTCCGGTGGTTTGTCATCATATGGCATATGAATCATTGGGGTGGCCTTTGTGACTCCCCAGCTGTGTTGCTTGTTTGTGTTTCTGTCTGAATCATCTAGGAAAAGTAAATAAAAGTAAAAAGTTAAAGTAAATATTTCCATGATACTGTATGATGTGAGCTGAAGCTTATTGCATTCCCAAGAACAGTATTATCAAAAAAAATTAGGCCATCCATGCCATTTTGACCTACCCTCAATGTTGATGTTGGTTAAATCGCATAACCACCACAAGATGTTCATATTCGTACCATATCGTTTTTGGTGATGTGTGGATGTTGTTGAGTACCCTCATGGTTTTGCTGAACTTCACACCGTGTTCTAACCAGAAACAACATTACAGCCAATCAGAGCACAGATGAAGAGCATAAAACTAAACATGTAGCTTCCATGATGCTTCTCCAGACAGCTTTTTTTTATTGTGTTTCTTGTCAGAATTGGGGATTTTCTTTTGGTTTTGGTTTTTAGTATTACATACTGAATATTTGTAAATATTTTGGCCATTTTAGGTCAGTTTTTTTTTAAATGAGACAGAACTGTGTCGTCAGATTTGTTCAATCTTTGTCAGCTTCCACAATCATTCTGTCCTTGTATATGTTTGATGTTTAATATACACTACCGTTCTAATGTTAGGGTTTGGTTAAGATTTTTTAACGTTTTTGAAGTCTCTTATGCTCACCAAGGTTGCATTTTATTTTTTTTTAAATCAAAAATAGAGTAAAAATAGTAGGAAATATCACAATTAAAAATAACTTTTTTTTCTCTTTTAATATATTTTGAAATTTAATTTATTCCTTTGATGACAAAGTTGAATTTTTAGCATCATTACTCCAGTCTTCAGTGTCACATGATCCATCAGAAATCATTCTAATATGCTGATTTGTTGCTCAAGAAACATTTCTTATTATCAGTGTTGAAAACAGTTGTGCTGCTTTTTTTTTGGAAACATTGATACATTTTTTTTTTTTTTCACGATTTATTGATAAATAGAAAAAAAGTCATAGTTGACTTGAAAAAAGTCTTTACTGTCATTTTTGATCAATTTAATGCCTTCTTGCTGAATAAATGTTTTCATTTCTTTCCAAAAAAACCCTCCTGACCTCAAACTTTTGAAATTGGAAATTGGATTTATATCCAATGAGATTTCGCGTGGGTTGATGCTGCAGAAAAATTAATTGAGCAACTAACCAAATGTAGATGTGCTTGTCACGGCTGTAATTCCAAATTCAGGTAACATGGAAAATGGCTGTCATTGCTTGTCGAGTCTGGTTAGCATATGGTTTTGTGAGGGAAAATAATACTACTTTTGTTCAAACACATTTATCTCTCACCACAGGTAGCAGAAGCAGTGGCTCCAACCCCAGTGCTGGGAAAGGACGGAGACCCTCCCCTCGAGAGAAGGACCATAAAGCACCGTGCTGTGGGGGCAGCGAATCAGAAATGGGAACGTGGGTTGGAAGGAGGGGTGAGAGAGCACCCAGTCAGCTGAGTCATCAAAGCCATGGCCGCTCTGCTGCCAGTCAGGCCCACTCCAGCCACAGTTACGTTCACTCTGGGTACAGCCACGGCCAGTGTCACAGCGTCTCGCAGCATAGCCACAGCTTCACCTATAGCCATGCCCCTTTCATTCAGCCCAATCATCTGTCCTGTGCCCACAGTGAGAGAAGTCACGGCTCTTCGTATGGCCCGCCGGGTCTGCCCCCTCCGTACTGCCTCGCGCACCTCGCCCCCAAAGCAGCAGCAAGCAACAGCCCACCTGGGGCTCCCCCCATCCGGGAGCTAGGAAACGTCCCCCCAGAACTCACGGCTAGTCGGCAGTCATTTCAACACGCTATGGGCAATCCTTGTGAATTTTTCGTTGATATTATGTGACAGGAGAGTGCCTTCAACCCTTTCAGAGCACAAGGCCTACTTCCCGCAGTTTGCTTCATGAATCTTTGCTACTGACGATCCCTGCACTGAGAATGTACAAACCGGCCCCCACCGATTTAAAGCATTTAAAAGGAACAGTTCACCCAATAATGAAAGTTCTGTCATTTACTCATTATATACTTACTCAGTTGTCACTTACTCATTCATCCAGTTTCTTTTTTCTGTGGAACAGAAAATTACTGTTGTAACTCTTAACTAAAATGATTAAAAATAGTTTTCAGTAATTGAAATAAAGCTGAAATAAAATATAAATATTAGATGAAAAATGTAAATGAAAATTAGAAATTTATGCTGAAGTCCTAAAATGGTTTAAACTAAATAAAATATAGAAATATTATATAGAAATATATAGAAATATTAAAAATAACTCACGTAATTAAATTCACGTAATTAAATGACTAAAACATTCAAATTAATCTAATTAAAAATATTAATGTAATAATATAATAGCATATAAATAATACTTAACACTGCAATTGTTTTTAAAAAATCCTGAACATATTTTATCCAGAATATGCTGACATCTTGTTTCTATATAATGAGAGAGAGTAGGGACTGGGGCTGTCCAGCTTCAAAATAAAAGGAGAAGGAAGGGGGAAAGAGAAGATTATCATTAGTTACCAGCTTAGCTTTCTGTGACCAAAATTTATTGTATGTCTTCAGAAGACTTGAAATATAGTCCACTATTTTGCATGGACTATGTTTTTTTTTTTGTTTTTTTTGGTAATTTTGGAGCATTTCGGGACAGCCCCAGTCCCCTTTTACTTCTGTTATATGGAAAAGAATGACCAGGATATTTTTTTAAAAATTCACTTTTTATGTTCCACAGGAGAGGTAAAGTATTTGGGAAAAAAAATAAAAATAAGAGTGAGCTAATGATGACAGATTTTTCATTTTTAGGTCAACTCTTTCTTTAATGTCCATTCAATGTTATTTAGATCACTGAAGGACACACAAAAAAAAGCACAACTGCAGAGTTAATTTAGACTCTGACACAAAAACTACAATACTGCAGTAGCAGCACAAGATAACACAATTAATAAGCTTTTAACAGGAAAGTCAGTGTATCAGACTGTCTGCTTCTTATACTCAGCTGCTCTGCACTTTGCACAAGTTACAAGCCAGACAATTGGCACGACGGCTCTTTACACAGTCCGTACTTTTAAATGTATCCATACGCTGGATTAATTTTTTCTTACACAGTTGCATTTGACTTTATATTCACATTCATATTCAGTCATAACCCTGTTGACAATCAGACATCATAATGAAAATGGACGTCCCTAAAGATTGCTGAATGTATTGTCTTGTGAGGCTACAACTCAAAATTCCCTCATTGATGGCATGTTAAGCTATCGCTAAATAAATCCTCAGACATGTTAATTTTAGACTCACGGTTGCCAAATGTTGCAAACTCTAAACGTACATGATACATTTTTAACAATAACAAACAGGTGCTTTTCATAGAGTCTGTGAACTGACTGTTCAGACGTCACCAGTTGTCTTAGTATTTACCACTGTATTATGAACGTCACTGTACAGTTAATGCAGTAGAGTGGTAGTAGGCCCTGTAAGTTATAACATAGATATTAAAACAGGCAGATAGGCTAACCAAAGCCCCTTTACAATTACAGACTCATGATTTTTGTTTCAAAACAGTTGTTTTTATGGAGGAAGGATATGATATTTGTTATGGTCAAATTTACTGGTAAAGCAGTGATGTGTTGTCTTTGTTCGTAATGTTCCGTTCCATGAACTGACCTGTCTGCCTGAGCCAAAATAGGAAACAATAAGAGTTTGTCAAGCACTTTTGGAATGTAACTTCTGGTCCCTTTAGAATGAAACGCTGATTGCAGTGAAAGCTGTTTGCTTTATTGTTTCTTCACAAAAGAGGAATAATAAATTGTAAATATGATAACATATATATAAAACAGAAAATAAAATTTATGTATTAAGAAGTGGCCATCCATTGTCTTGAAGTGTTTTTTTTTTTTTTTTTTTTTTTCGTTATTCAAAAACACAGCTTGTTACAAAAGTAGCTTATTTTGGTCTACTGTCTGGGACCGTCAGGTCTATATTTTCTATTTGGCAGACAACATTAGAGTGTCTGGTAAAAGCTTACGGCAGTGATAGCTGTCATCTGTGTTTTGTCTGCATGATTTGTGCTGCCACAACACCGGATCATTTTCAAAGAACAGATGTCTCCTGTCTTCTCATTATTGTCCCATACGCCCAAGATAATACAATTTATAAGACAAGCTCTGTGCTGTGTGTGCATATCTAGTATTATAAAACTTGTGAGAAGGTATCATTTTTACATCTCCAGAACATAGTTTCTGATAGGGATAATATCTCCAGAGCTTTGGTGTAGTGGTAAAACAACATATTTTCCACATTGAACCAATGATCAGAAAAGCTGATCTCAGAACTAACATTCATACCAAAACTTCAGACAGAGAAGAAACAAAAATCTATTCCGAATAACTGTCAGTATTGTAGGTTTTGAACACATTCTTGACATCAGTTGTCATAATTGTTTCCAAACTACAACTAATACTAATTATATACCTAAAGTGTGTAATTAGTGATACGACCATACATTGAGGAGGTGACTTGTGGCCAAGTATGGTGACCCATACTCGGAATTTGTGCTCTGCATTTCACCCATCCAAATGCACACACACAGCAGTGAGTAGTGAAACACACACACACACACCATGAAGATACACCCAGAGCAGTGGCCAGACAATGCTGCAGCGCCCGGGGAGCAGTTGAGGGTTCGGTGCCTTGCTCAAGGGTCTCACCTCAGTTGTGGTATTGAGGGTGGAGAGAGCGCTGGATATTCACTCACCCCACCTACAATCCCTGCCAGACCTGAGACTCGAACCTCCGACCTTTGGGTTACAAGCCCGACTCTCTGGCCATTAGACCACGACTGCCCCGATTATAGTATGTACATAAAATATTTTAACTAAAATGGCTATTTCTGTGTAATTAATTATATATATATAGCTCAGGTATTTGTTTTAATCCATGATTTATACACTTAATAGAGATGAACCATGTAAATTACATTTCTGAGTAACTGTTCTAAATGTGCTGCATGTGCTAAATGTCTATTACACCTCATAAATTATGTATGTCTATTACATAATTATAAAGTTTCTTTAAAGAGAAAAGTTGATGGTAAGCCTGAGACGCAGATTCTGAAACATTTACTGGCATACGTACAGAAGTATTTTCCCTGCTACGTATAAGACATTTGCATGAGTGTGCCCTGCTCTGGCTCTGACACATTACTGCAGCTTCTCAGTATGAGGAAGTGAGCTTAGGTTCCGTTACGAAGGTTTTTTTTTTTTGATAGCAAACAAACAGAATGCTTATCATTTAAAGGGAGGGAAAGCGTCAAGTGGAAAGAACAGATGCCTAAATGATACTTCGCCTTGGTGTGACACTGATGTGTATCTATGAGTCTTTAGCAATGTGTGTGCAATATGTGCTGAGTCTGATGCTTAGACTGGTGTTTTTTTTCTGGCCATTTCAAATGACGTCTAGACAGGTTCGTAAGTGAATCAAGCAGCAAATGACGTGTTTGGTGTGGGCTGACAATTACATTTAATCTTCTAATGAAAAGGTCAGCATGGGAGTGTGTGGTGTGGTAATGTAGGTGTATGTGTCAGAAGCTTACTAGCTTTCTTTTTTAGTTAATTATATGACATAATGGTGTTTTAGAATAGCACTACTGAATTTAGCCTAATTTTAGTAAATGATGAGACTATATAGACAAAACTAATGGGGAAAAAACAGTGAGACACTGTCTGGCACTTTTGTTATTGGATATGAAAAATAGTGGATGTTTAAATGCTACTAAATGGCTAAATGCAACTGAAGGCTGCACCTATGGGGTATGTTTAAGAGCAGAGGGGTACAAAATTGTGACATTAGTGCAACTGCCAGGCTGCTGCGATAGTGATAGAAGTGATAGAGCTGTTTAGCCACCTCCTATTAAAAGACAATGGCATTCCTCAGGTTCGTGGCGACTATGGCCCAGTATCTAAAACCTTATATATCTCTCAAAGGAACTGTTATTTCACTTGCAATTATTTTAATTTGTCTGTATGATGAGATTTATACAGACAAATAATGCATGTCTGGAGGTTACATAGTTTCCTGCCTAACGCTAAAGAACATTTTTTATTTTTTTTTAACGTTTTATGATTAATCATATTTCCTCATTGCTCAACTGGTTTCTTTTGTCATTTACTGTATTTTGAAAGTGCCTCCTGGGAATAGAGTGCTGCGGGGATGATGTATTTTTGTAGGCCAAAACTCAGAAATGAGTTAGCATTTTAGCACTTTTGCATCCAATGTCTCAAAATCTTTTTTTTTTTTTTTTTAAAAATTGGTTTCTGGTTAAATGCCTAAAATGTCTGTGTTTAACACAAGTTTAAGATATTTTCATGTTTTATTTACAGCATGATTTTTAAAAAAGTTTTTAGTTATCTTGAAAAAAGTGGTTGTTAACAAGTGGCTAAATGGGACTACAGAGGTTGTCGGGGGCATTATGCATCATCACACCGAACAGGAAAACTCCTGTATTCACTAGTCCGCTTTCAGAGAACTGGGGTAATGCAGATTTCCAGGTTGGCCTACGAGAATATGTCACTGCAGCACTTTATTGCCCATAGATAGACAATCAAAAAAAATTACTTTATACAGTAATTACAGAGTATAATTTTAGACGTCTTAAAATGCAATAGTCTTGATTAACCTCTTGAATCCACTTTCACAAGAAATTCACATATTCTTTCAAAAAAGAATATGTGGCTAAAATAAAAGATAGAGGGGTCCTAAGGTATTATTTTTGTGCACATGTAAATATACAATTCAACAGTGTTTAAATACATTTGCCACAAAAGGCTGATTACAAGTCAGAACCACTAATCTATATAAATCACTGGATTGCTCACAGAATTCTAAACTGGCATCTAGGCCCAAGTAGGTATAACCAAAGAGTATAGAATACCAAGAGGCGAAACTCTGATGCTTTTCGGGTAACAGCCACTAGGTGGCGCTTCGGTAGCGCGGCCGCCATTTTG
>JAFVLL020028559.1:0-54368 GCA_021397915.2 Tor tambroides | reverse complement strand
CGGGTAGGTTTAGGTATATGTAAGGTGGGAGGAGTTGGATCTAGATCCAACCACGCCCCCTGGATCTTGTGTTCTGCAGTGAGGACCATCTCAGAATCCTGGCCAGGACATGTTCTGGAAAAAAGAGGACATGGTCACCTTAGGGGTAAAGGTTAAAATTATTTACTAGCCATTTAGGTGATGTCAAAAGAAGTTCTTTTAAAGTGTGTGAAGAATACAAAGGCAATTGTTTTTTTCTTTGGAGGAACATCCACCGATGACTCGCTCACAATAAGATCAGCAACGTACGTCGAGTAAGTATATTTTGATTGTCCACAATCAGTCAACAGGAGAGGGAGCTACTGAGTCACTAATCGAGTGAATTGAAGACATACCCTCGAATTTACTGCCATCAACTGGCCAACAACTTTATTATCTGGTCTTAGAGAAATGTTTTTGGCAGCTAAATCCTTGTTTCTGATAGATATGGCCTGGGGAAAGGCTTGAGCAGGTGGATTTAGGGGATTGGTCATGGGTTTTAATGCCCTCAGAACTGGCCTTCAGTGAGAGTGAAGATACTGGAACAGAAAGTGGTCGTACGTGACTTTTTAACTTTTCTGGAGCAATATAGATTTGTGAGGGAGGGGAGCTGGCCGCTGCTGATCCTCTCAGCACATCACTTAAAGCATCTGCTTGTGTGAAATGATGTCAAGCTGGACCAGACAAACTGATTCAGTTATAAAGCTTTACCAGAGGTGTTTTTGGCACCACATATTTCTTTGCTGTTGCAGACAGGTAATGCCCAGATGGTCGTGCAATCTCCAAACCATCTCACACACTCGGAACTTAGCATTAAGTTCCCATATGTAGTTTTTCTTGTGGGGATGAGAGTGAGAAAAAGTTTGATAGTAAATGATGACAAATCTCCGTCTGTCCATCACAAAGCTGTGTGGAGATTCTTTATACACTCTTAAAAAACAAATCTTTGATTTCATGAAGAACCTTTAGCATCCATGGAAACTTTCCATTGCACAAACCATTCTTTATAGCAGAAAAAGATTCTTTAGATTTTTAAAATGTTCTTCACACTAAGAAAAAAAACAGTTCTTATGACTGTTCACTGAAAGAGGAACAGTCTTTGGGGAACTGAAACCTTTTTTTTTTCTATGGAATTACTGTAAAAAAAAACCTTAAACTATGTTTATGATTTTATACGAGTTTCATGCCTTGGGAGTGAGAACGGGTTGGAGTTTGGTTGAGCAAACTGTAAATAAATATAACAGATATGAAGCACAGGCCAGTTCCTCAATTAGAGTATCAGTACGGTTTCATGAAGCTTGTCTCATAAAACTGCCTTTTTGCATTAGGATACTATCTGTAATCTTAGTAATAACCCAGATACTACATGGGGAAAGGCATATCTGTGTAAGTAGTTTTTCTCATGACCTCATGTGAGGTTTTTCCGAACATTTGCACCCATGGAGCAAACCAATTTTCACACACAACACCTACACACAAAGAGAAACAAACACACTTATAAAAGCTTAAACTAGGTCATTAACCTTATTACTGGACAATGTAAAGCAGTAAAATGAATACAAATGCATATTTATTTAGATATTGTAGAAAGCAGTGTTACCAACACAACTGAAACTATTACAATTTGCTTTCATACATTTAAATAAATAAAAATATTAGTAAATAAAAAATGACAAAAATCATAAAAACACAACACAATTACTAAAATAAAAATGAAAACTGAAAATATAAAAATAAAAGCTATTCAGTTAAAAATGATGTAATAGTATATAATACTATAAATCATTATAAAATAACACTGATATGGATATTTATTGTGTAAATAAATATAACAGATATAAAGATCAGTTCGGTTTCATCATGGCTGTTGCATTAAGTGTAATATTCACAGGTAAATTCACAGATGAATTATTAAAATGATGATAATAAATTACTAAACCATCCAGTATGGCAGGTAAACAGTGGTTGGTCTTAAGTCTGTCGTCTTCTTTTAAGCTTACTGAGCTCCTTGAAAACCTGAGAACAGAAGCATGTAATTACCTTTATAGCTTAGAAATTGGTTTTCACAATAGCAGCTAGAATTAGACTTCCAGAGTCCATTTTTGCAATTATTCCTCAGTGTTCTCTTTAAGAGCTTTGGTATTTAAACTTGTTACTTCCTTGGTGTGTTTAGTTACATCTAGCTACATTTAGAAATACTTACCCATATGCAAATGGCACTGAGGCCAAGTTTACTCACAACCAGTCCTACACAACCCCAAAGGACAAAGAGCACTGAATCATCATTCATATGAGGCAATGGGACGCTAATGTTTGCCCATGATTCATTAATAAACTTGGTGGAGAAATCAAAGGTGATGGGTGAAGCTGCTGACACACAGTCTAGGGAGACAAATGGTGCTACATTATCTAACCAGAAATGATCTTTAACAAGTGAATCATGCACATAAATGACTAGAAGACCAATCCAAAGCCATAATGTTTGTCTGCATTTGAAACTGACAGCAATATAGACACTGGAAACGAAACCAAAATGTCAAATACTCTGTATAACATATTAGCCTATTCATTTTCACAATTGTTTATTAATATATGAAATACCTGAGATATTAAGTCTAACCCGATTTTGACAGTTCATTCCTCCAGCTTTGGCTCTAATTAAACACTTGTAGATCCCAGAATCTGCAGGAGCAACTTTCCTTAAGACCAAAGATCCATTTTTATCCAGTGACACGGAATCATTGTGCTTATTAGTCTGGATGACATTTTCTGATTTTATGAGGATTGTCATTGTTGTAGATCTGTCACTGCTGTTATTGTAGAACTTTAAAAAAGGGGGGGAAAGAACAGAGTGAGTTTATATAAGTGTTTGAATAGCTCTGTACAACTCACAACTTTCTTTTCTTCAAATTTCATTTGATACTGTATAACCACATACTACCAAAATGTGCTTATTTTATAATAACATTAACTATTATAAAATATTATTTGAGATTGAATTACTCATTCAGCATTCAGTTACATAGAATCAAATTTACATTCATTTTTAAATGCAAATTTTCGATAATGAAAGAATTTAAAATTCTTCTAAAAAAATTAATAACAGACTATCATACACCATGAATGTGAATTATTGTAGGCTAAATGAATTCACACAATATATATATATATATATATATACATATATATATATATATATATGGGTGCGATTTGTGAAAAAAACAGAGGGGGGGTGCTTTTGAAAATTTTTATGAAATGTTTTTAATACGACAAAATAATACTGTATTTAACGTGATCGCAGTTTAATAAAAACATTGTAGGCATGCGTTAGGCCTATTAATTGTAATGATTTCATTTCCACAGTTATTCAAACAACGAATACATTATATAGAGAAAGCGAGCAAATAACACGGAGCTTTATGAAACTCCGAATCAGTTAAACCATTGCGTCGCAAAATGATTCACTGTTTCGAAGCGCTCCAATCGGATCGCGCATGACTAATTATTTGATTCAGATCGGGACTTCAAAGCGTGTATCGCCAATCATTTGATATAGATCGGGACGTCAGAGCGGCTTCGCGGGATGTTTTTATCCCCACCGGGGATAAAAGTAATTCAGCAGAGGCAGGGATGCATAAACCAGAGGGGGGAAATCCCCCCCGCCATCCCCCCCTACAAATCGCACCCATATATATATATAACAGAATTATATAAGAATTTATTCTTTATTAATACTAAATAACATACTGATGGTATGTTATTCATTTATTTCACCCCAATGCAAGTTATTGCCCAAAGAAATTGAAAATACACAATAATTATTTTATATGGAAATGTTTGTCACTGTCACTGTCTGAATAGGCTACAAGTAAAACTGGCTCTGAATGAAGAATTAAGAGGAATGGGTGTAAAGGAAATGAATGCGTGTCAGCATGTTTCCTGCTTAAAGCCACAGACATTAAAGACCGTTCACAGAACGCATTTTGGATTCCACTGCGCTGCTTTTCCATTGTTTTTTATGTAAACGTGCGCCAGACACGTATTTGACGTGAGCGTCTCGTCTTTTGCATGCACGAGGCGTTCTTAAAACGCGGCGCACAAGTGTTTTTTTTTTCTTTTCTTTTTTTTTCTTAACCTTTTTCTCGTGTTTTAAACGTAAAACGCATTCTGTGTTAATTTCCTGTATAAAAAATAAACTAATCAGACATCTGAACATCCACATCACCAAATATTTTAGAAAGTTAGCATGACGTAAACATGACAAACAGAATATGGTTTCTAGCAGTGGTCATATGAGATTTGACAGATGGACTTGGCTCACCTTGTACCACGTAACAGAGGTGTAGCTCTGACAGTTTTTATGGAAAGTGCAGTGCAAAGTTATGTCATCTCTGCAACTTGCGGTGACGAAAGTGAGTTCATCGCTGCCAACTATATTAAGGGTCAACGCTAAAAACAGACATCACAGGTTAAAAAAAAAACACTGCTGCGAGGAAAAAATAAACAGCACAAAGACTCTGACGTACGCTTAGCTTGTTTGGTTACTGGGTGGACAACTACAAATAATGTAATATCTGTCGTTACATGCTGGAGTTTGCGTGAACCGTGTTACACTTTTGCCGTTCTTGTTTTTTAAATTAACACAAATATCGAGGTGCCCTTTACACCCTTTATAATTAGGCCTAAGTAAATAGTGAGTAAAGATAACAGGTAAAATAAAGAAAGAGAAATCTGACTCACCCAACACAATCAAGCGAATCATTATCGCACTGGTGAAATGCGTGATGCTCATTTCCTCCCAAGTTGGCTGCTTTCCACAGCTCTTGTGAGTCAAACTTTGTGAGGAAACTCCTCAGAAAAATTATGTGGGTTGAGCAGTGCTCTTTAACGCACGCTCAGGATCAATATTGCAACACATAAAGATCATTGGGATAAAAAAACGTGTAAATTGTTTTGACATTATATTAAATTAAGGGCTGAATATTTCCCCCTCATAAGTGAACACAGAAGCATATTATTTATAGTTCTGAAGCTGTTCTTTGTAAAGAGATTGTTGGTGAATTCAGATATACAGAACGATGAGCTCTATGGTTCACTTATCTTTCTAAGTGACACTGTCCATAAAAGACTCCAGTTTGTAAAGAGAGAGAGAGATTCAAGCGAAAACTCTACGCTATGATTGGCCTGTCATTGCAATTATGTCCGCCTATTATGTCCTCATAATCACTGATTGGCTGATTACCCAGTCAATGCAATAATACTCGCCTGGTTAAACTAGCCTAGTGGAAATAAAATGGACCAACTGCCAAAGCCGAAGTTCACTCATTCACTAATTCCTTTATGAGGTTCTTACACCTTTTCCAAATTCAAGCACTTTTTAAAGTTTCAAGGTGCATTTTCAAGCTTTCCCAGCACTTTAAATTGAGGTCAATTACATGTTTACACACATTCTTGAGATCTTCACTTTAAATAAGATGTTATTGTGCTATTAAAAACCACCTGTCTGGATTGCATTTAACCTTTCATAATAGCCAACATACAGTATATAAATTATACAATTTAAAAAAAAGAATAATAATAATAATAAAAAAGAATTTACATCTGCAGGATTTTCAGCCCGATCTCACGGCAATTCGTACGTATTTTACGAGGTGGCTAATTCGTACGAATTCGTACGACCTCACTCGTACAAATTGATACGACTTTTGCCTAATCGTACATATTTTACGAGTTACCAATTCGTATGAATTTGTACGAATGACCTACACCTAACCCCGCCCCTAAACCTACCCGTCACTGGGGTTTAGACAAATCGTACTAAATCGTACAAGTGAGGTCGTACGAATTCGTACGAATTAGCCACCTCGTAAAATACGTACGAATTGCCGTGAGATAGCGTTGGGATTTTTCAAATAAAATGTAAGGCTTTTTAAGACCTGCACAAATAAAATATAGTCTACTGCATATGAGTGGGGTAGGGGATGTCTGGTAACATATTAAACCATAAAATGACTGCAAAAAAAAAATTATTTAGTTCAAATACAGATTTTCACAAATAGCCTAGAGTTTTATATAGTGACAAATCTTCCATTTCAGGCTTTGGGCTAATTTAAAAAAAAAATAAAGAAAGAAAAGGGATGAGTCAAAAGTATGAAGAAATATTTTAATTTAAAGCACATACCTTACTTATTTTTTTTAGATTCTTTTAAGGCACATTAGCTTTTTGTTCTGAACAAAAACAGCAGAGGGGCTTATTGAAAATGCAAATTCATCCTCTGCCACTAGGTAGAAATACAGCTGTTTCCCCAGTAAGGGCTGTATGCAAAGCAGCACTGCTCTCATAAACGTACTTTATCAGACATTATACGTTGGTCAGATAAAATGAAAATGCCACTGAAACTATTCTGAAGGCAGTCGGTTCACTTCAGAGATGCTTTAATCTAAAAACACCCATGCTGCATTTTTACTTTGAATTGTTAATCACGACAGTCTTAAAAGATTTTGTTTCACTGAGCAGGGGCATTATTGCTTACCTATTACACGGCTTCAAAATGCAGACTCTCACTTGGAAAAAGCAGTCTTTACAGAAGTCTTTACATTATTTTAACCATAATTTGTCATTTTCGAGACAATGCTGACTGGCATGTTTTTATTTCCCGCTCTGTTTCATCAGAGTGCACATCAATAAAAAGGCATTTTACCCAAAAAGTGAACTATTCAGTAGGCTAATAAAGCAAATTATAAAACCACTGCAATTGAAGTTTCAAGCGGTTTCAAGCACTTTATCCAAAATCCAAGCATTTTTCAAACCTTCAAAACACTACGTAAATTCAAGCATTTTCAAGGACTTCAAGCACACCCTGTATATAGTGCATGGCAGCTGAGTGCACTATCAGCAAAGATGAACTAAACGAAATGAGCAAATTCAGACGCTAAAAAAGTGAACAACTCACCCACTCCAATATTTTGGTAATTATGTAGGCCTATTGTAAGCTGATCAGTTTTGCTCACACTGAAAAAAAAATGATTCACTGAATTTCCTACATTTTTTTGAGGTAAGTGGTTGCCATCAGTTTATTTTAGCTACATTTAAATAAACTAATTTAGTTGACTAACTTTCAACTTTTTTTAATTAAATTTATAGCTAAAATAAATTGTTTGCAACCTCTTACCTTAAAAAAATTTAGCAGGCCTATCATTAGTTTTTTTAGTGCAGTTAAAATAAAGCATGTTTGCAATCATCATGACACTTCCAGTGTTTACTGAGAATTTGTTAACAAAAGAGATAATAATAATTGTTAACAACAATAATAAAAACAAGAAAAATGTAAATACTTTATTAATGTATTTGCTAAAACTTTAGTGTAGGGAACAATGCTCACTATTACTAGTTAGCATGCCTATTATTATCATATTGGCTGTTTATTAATACTTATAAAGCACATTTTCTACATCCCTAACCCAATACTACTAACCTAACGACTACTAACTATTAATATGCTGCAAATTAAGAGTTTATTGAGTCTTAGTTAACAGTTTGCTAATAGCAAAACTTGGACCTTAACCTGTTAACTGTCGGTTCCGCTTTTTTGAGTAGAGGCCTTAAAATGACATTTCCAACTTAAATTGTTATAAATTTTGAATGCTTTGGAGCAGAGACTTAAGGTTGGTCTCTTTTTAAAGAAGACACTTGGCAGATTATTGTTGAGGTGAAAAAAGTTATAAAAATTATATTACAAAAAAGTTATGGAAGTTTAAGTTTATGAAAATAAAAAAATGTAAAATTAAAACATTTATATTTTATATCAAATATATATTTTGCAAAACATGTTTCACTCTAAGACTGCTAGAAAATCAAAACCAAAAATCCTGAAGACATTATGTTAAATTTGAGTTTGATATCTCAAAAAATGAGCTTTCAGTGAAATTTTGTTTGAGCGTAGTACCAAGCTTTTCCACTAGATGACCATCAAACCCCATTAGTAACCATATAAGGGCAGCTCCATTTCCATATATGGTTTGAGTGATCTGAAACATGTTTTTCCTTACTTTTCTCAATATTTATGATGTAGACATCACATTCAGAAGTATTAAGGGTAATATGGCAGTATTTGATTTCAATTCAACCTCTGAAAAACATGCAACAAGAACCCTGGACGTACGTTATAGTTCATGCTGCATCAAAAATTGAGAACCTATTGTTTTTTTCTTTATATTCGAAACACTTTTAGACCTTTTTTTTCTCAAAAAATAGAATGAATGTTATCTTTTGAACACTTGACATGAACATGAATGGAGATTTTTGCTGATTTTTCATGATTTTATATAAGTATCACTATTTCAAAGTAAAGGTCAGAACTCGCTCTCTGAGTCTCATGAGTACTCTTCTTACAAATTAATAAATTACGGTTGCTCTGTAAAATATTTCAAAAATCAGTCACCAAAGTAAGAAAACTGAGTCTTTAAGCTTTCAAACGATATATAGTTTGTCAGGATTGCTTTAGGTTCAGACTAAGATATTACTGTTTAAATCATGTAATGGTAAGTGGGCCCACCGGTGGGCCCGTGACAGTTAACAGGTTAAAATAACATGTGACTGTGCATTTACATGTCATACTTGCATTTGCATTATTATTTTTTTACAGTGCTCTTTTTTTACATATATAACATCATTAGCTGATAGTACGATGTGCTGCTTGAGCCAGAAACTACTGATGTCAAATGGTAATGCAAAATTAATATGCCGACATATACAGTAAAAAAGCAGTTCCTTATATGCTTTCATCAGTTTGCACAAGTTTTTTCTTAATGTTATATTTTTCTTTTGTTTTCTTAAGCATTTTGATGTTTAGAAACATGATAACAGCAGCACAAGCCATCAGCACACATGGGATTATGATGTATTTAAAACGATGATTGGCAGACAGATCATGCTTCTTGCAGCTTACCGCTTGTAATTGAGGCTTTATGCAGTCTAAGCACAAAAACAAACACAAATTTTAGTTTTTAGTTCACATCACATTATACCATTTAAGGGAATGGAAAACCAAACACAAATGGATGAAATGAAACAAATGTCAACATGAATGTTTACAGTTTATCAATAAAGGAAATTATTTTTATAGTAATTCTACTTCTCTTAAAACTACAAGTCTTCAACAATTTTATAAGGCAAAGCACATCTGTGAAGGGGGGAACAGCATTACACTTTGCATCTTAACATAAGTTCTCACCTGCTGAATAATAATCAGTATTTCCTTCCTGAATGTAATGACCCAGTGGAGGCCATAAGGTGCATCTGTAAATGCCACAGTCTACTTTAGCAGAACTAGGGACCAAAAGAGAGTTGTCTTCCCCCACCTCATAGGAATGATTTGCAAACTTATAGAGGGTTGTAATGTTTTTTATCAGATCCTTCAAAACAAGTCCAGTCAGTGCATTAGAACCCTCTTCAACCTGTAAAAAAAAAAGTTAGCTTTTTTAAACACTCCTCCCCAATATCCAAGCCAATAAATTGTATTGGATTTATAGCTCTTGATTTTGACTGGGAGAATGTGATGATTGACAGATGAATCACTAAGGGCAACCTGCAGGGGTTGCAGATTGTCAGCTACTCTTAACAGCTGGCTGTGCATTTGAAATACTGAACATAGACCAACCTTGTACCAGGTGATTCTCCTGTATTTTACACCTTGTTCAATGCTAGCTGGACATGGTATTTTAATCCAGTGGTGCTCCTTTATCGATACTGACAGGTGAATCAGATGAACTGAAAGAAACGATAACAACATTTGATGTATTTATTAAAGGTTGCAATCATTGCCAGTGCCTTTAAACGAGATTATTAGCCTACTGCAGCTTTTCTGTTTTGGAGACGCGAACGCGGAAGTTTTGGTAATGTAGGCTACACAAACGGTTAGTTTCACTTTAGTGTACGTGTGTTTTTCTTTTTTTTTTTCTTGAACCTTTTGCAGTTACGCAATACATTAAGTTGTGCATGTGCACAAATTCATTTTATACTTACAAATTATAACGTAAATGTACAGCATGATCAAATGGTTTGTTTCTTGCGCGTTCTCCTTTCGCTTCCGAACAGAAGAACCGGAAACTCCAAGATGCGATCTTATGACGATTAGTCATAACACAACTACAACACTTTCACTTTCCATTTTCATGCTCTTATTTTATTTACACAATTTAATCTACAAAAGGATGTCCAGTATATGTTGTAAATGAACATCTCTTTATTTTACAATAATTTGTTTTATTATAACAGTAAAAAACAAACAGTTCTACAGTGCAGCACTTATGCTGCGTTATTTAAAACACACACACACACACACACACACACACTTTGTTAGCTATCTTACTGAGCACATTGCCTTTGATTTTCTATCGGGTTAATGATATTTTCTATCACCTATCCAACCCCTACCTAAACTTACCCATAGCCTACAGAAACTTGTGCAGAACACTTTTAAATAAAAACATCTTTTGGCTTTTTAAAGGCTACTGTACAAACTGTGTTTTCTATTCCCTTACCTAACACCCCTAAACCTACCCCTCATGCAAAACTTTCAGCATTTTTACATTTTCAAAAAATGTCATTCTTTATGATTTATAGCCTATAATACTTGTTTCCTCATAGGGACCAAAAAAAATATGTCCCCACAAGGTAAAAAATTACTGGTGGGGACATTTGGTCCCCATAATGTAGAGTACACACATACGCACACACACACACACACACAAGGGAGAAACATTTTATTACTCAAACATGGACTAGTGATATATAATAGGCTATGGTTGTGTTTCCCAGATAGCATGTAGTAATCAGCCCGAGCTCGGTTGTCCTACGGCGCCTGCAACTCGGACTCGGCATTGACATGTATTATCCAGTCTGAGTATGGCCCGCAGCACTCTCTAGGGCTCAGGTACAGCTACCCCTTTCTTTCATTTTCATTTCCAGCTTACAGTTTGAATTCTCCACAAGTGTACTCAGTTGCATAACTGTGAAACATTAAAACTGGCACATACAAACAGGCTCGACAAAAAAATATCAAATTAAAGTATCAGAATTAGATTAGAGCTTGGATTGATTTTGTCTGCAACTTAACAGTAACTACTACTGATGATCCTCATAATACCCATCAATGGAAAACTTAATTCCAAAGCTGATATTTCTCTGTTGAATATTTAAGCTATCCGATCTATATAAATAAATATCAAATTATTTGTCTATATAGGGATGTCAGTTTAACATGTTCATTTAATTCATTAGTTATGGAAAAATAACGTGATTACAATATTTTAACGCCGTTAACACACCCACCCCGCCCCAGACCTATACTTCATTTCAACCATGCAGTTGACTGCTGAGTTGACAAACATGATGCAGGGAAGCTGCATAATGTAGTCCATAAATGCAGCTATATGCCCCTAAAATTCAATATGTTGTATAAGTAATATTGTAGCAACTCATGTAATAACTCCACATAAAGTAAAAACTGCACATAATGTAATTAGTATTACATTGTTATTGTAATAAAATGTTCATAATGTAAAATGTTCATTTTCTCAAAACGTAATAAAATCTTGAGCTCATAATGTAATACCAATTATGAGACATTTATTACATTATAAACTCACCAAAAATACTGTCAAATTTAATAATTGTAATAGGCTTATTAAAAATAAAAACATCAGTGCTTTCAAGATTACATTGTACTGTTCGTTTCATCATCCATTACTTGATTTCCATGCCCTTTTACATTGCTAAACCAAAGGGTAGAGCACAGTACCAACTACAGTACAGATGCTCTCATGGCTCTCATTGTTTTTATTCAAGTATCAAAATATTCTGGGTTCCAGAATTCTGGTGTTGTTAGAACACTTCAGAGAAAGGAGAAAAAACACCTAAAAATATGAATATGAATTATAAATGAGTATAATCGGTGTAGGTATAATAAGAAGACTTGTTAAATATAATTATAATAAACAGCTACAGTAATAGTATTATAGTGAAGAATAAGCCAAAGACAAGTTTCTTTTTGTGTTATGTGAAGCAAGGACACAAGGGCATAGGTTTGATTTTGACATTGGTGGGGAAATAAAGTATAAGCAGCCCAGTATAAGGGACAGCCAAAATATTTGTGCTGTTATTTAGCCTATGTGTATAATATATATATATATATATATATATATATATGTGTGTGTGTGTGTGTGTGTGTGTGTTTGTGTGTGTGTAATATATATATATATATATATATATATATATATAGGGGATATGGGTCGTAGAGATAAATGTCAAAATGCATCTCAGACATGAACATATTTGCTTTGCTTAATCTTTTCATGTACCAAATAGCACGAGTGCAAATGTAATTTTTTTCAACAGTTCAGTAAATAAGAAGTTAATATTGTGTTATATTTTAAACACAATATGTGATCCTGGACCACAAAACCAGTCATAAGTATCAATTTTTTGAAATTGAGATTTATATATAATCTAAAAGCTGAATAAATAAGCTTTCCATTTATTTTTGTTAGGATAGGACAATATTTGGACAAGATACAACTATTTGAAAATCTGGAATCTGAGAGTGCAAAAAAAAAAAATCAAAATAATGATAAAAATTGCCTTTAAAGTTGTAAAAATTAAGCATATTACAAATCAAAAATTAAGTTTTGATATGTGTACGGTAGGAAATGTACAAAATATCTTCATGGAACATAATCTTTACTTAATATCCTAATGATTTTTGGCAAAAAAGAAAAATCGATCATTTTGACCCATACAATATTGTTGGCTATTGCTACAAATATACCTGTGTGACTTATGACTGTTTTTTTGGTCCAAGGTCACATATTGCCTGTTTTTGCTCAATTTTGGCAACAAAGATATTACCTATAAAGCCACATGCAGTAGAAATTTGAACCATTTGAATGAATCGAATGAACAAAAATTACTTCGATTTTTCTCAGGTCATTTTCTGTTATAGTTTATGTTAGGCTGTTGTAGCCTAAACGTGTATTTTCTTTTTCTTTTCTTTTTTAATCAAATAAAATATTTATTTCTAAAGCTACTTTTTGTAATGTCTACTTGATACTTTTCTCATTTAACACAATAATGGCTTTGAATTATCTTCTGAGCGAATTTTCACAGTCAAATTTATAAATTTAATTAATTAATCACCACATAATGTAATGAATTCCATTAAATATTTTCATCGACTGGCAGCCCTAGTAATAAACCTTACGATCCATAAAGTACATAAATTTGCTACAGACCTTAAAAATATTTACAGAGGATATAGAATTATAAAATAACGGTAACACTTTAGAATAGGGAACACTTATTCACTGTTAACTATGACTTTTCCCTCAATAAATTCCTAATTTGCTGCTAGTTAGTAATAGTTAGTAAAGTAGTTGTTAAGTTTAGGTACTGGGTAGGATTAGGGATGTAGAATAAGGTCATGTAGAATAAGGCATTAATATGTGCTTAATTACTACTAATAAATGGCTAATATTCTAGTAATATGTATGCTAATAAGCAACTAGTTAAGAGACCTTAAAATAAAGTGTTACCAAAATAACAGTGTGCAGCTGTGGCAGAGCACAGGCCTAATGAGTTGCAACCCTCCATGACTCTCTTCTCCCTCAACAGCTATAAAACAGCCCCCATTATAGCCCGTCCTTCTTCCCCTAGGAATAAACAATCCATAAAAAGTAATTAAGAATAGCAAAACCACACAGAAATAAAATGGATCACCTAATGGTGCGAACAACCTTGTAAATGTTTACAGGCTTGGACTGTTTTAACTAGGCTAATGGATGCGTAAAAACTAAAATGACCCCATCAGCTTTTTGTGAATCTCAGTCTTTCCAGCTTGACCTTCCAGTCTTGCTTCCCCGTACTTCCTGTTTTCTTCTTGCTGTTCTAAATATGACTCGATCACACACCTGTGAAAGGAAAATTTATATGAGCCAGGTTTCAAAAACACTGTAACACACACAAAAAAACCTTCTCCCACATACTCTTCTTAGCAACGAGCCTGTGGTTTGTCATTTCAATCTCTGAAATCTAAAGGATTTTTAGTTGTTACAGCAAAACAGTCGTGTGGTAAAAAAAATGAAAAAGCTTAAGTGCATACACAGCTGCAACATTGCGCGTTTACTACAAGTTCATCACAGGGTTCTGCAGAAAAAAAAGCATTTATTTCCTGTGATAGACACACCGTGCAAAGACTTTGTTGATGGGGTATATGTGTGGGGGATTCGTGTGAAGCTTATGGGCCTCACGTCTCTGTTTCCTGTTATGCAACAGTTTCTGGAGAAGTTCAGTGCAAAAACAGGTAAAATATGTTTACTGCCGGTCTGTGAGGCATGTGTTTGAATATGCAGTCAGCATAGGACCACTGCAGTTTAATTAAGAATCAGGTCAGAAACACGTTGAGTGGTTGTGGCATAACCATGAAATGCCTAAAATATGATAATTTTGTCTTTTCGGTGTAGAAGGACTCGAAACAGACGTGAGCTGTGTTTCATTTTAAAGCGCAACAGGCACAGAGGTCACATTTTTAGCTGCATTGAGGCTGCCTCGTTTCGGGAAAGTAACAATTAAATTGCAAAGAAAGAAATTTCAGTAATTTACGCAGACAATTTTATAAAGGTTACTTTTATAAAATGAGTCATCCTGATGTATGTGGCTGACAAATGCAACCTCTGGAGGATGCAGCTTTCAAAATGAGATGGGCATAGATGAGAGACACATGAATGAACTATTTGTACTGGATTAATTAAAAATGTTACTTTATTTTCTCATAATTCCATTTTTATCTTTATATCTCCCAATGTGACTTTATTTCTCACAAGTGTGGCTTTATAATTTGATTTTATTATGAATGGGCTTTAAAAGATTGTGGTCAGTAAGTGTTTATTGTTATTATGAAAAGTCTTTTTTGCTCTCCCAGGTTGCATTTATTTTATTAAAAATACAGTAAAACAGTATACTGTGGAATATTATTACAATTTAAAATGACTTTCAGTTTTCTGTTTTATTAGCTATATTTTAAAATGTAATTAATTCCTGTGATGGGAAAGCTACATTTTTAGCAGCCATTACTCCAGTCTTCAGTGTCACACGATCCTTTAGAAATCACTCTAATATGCTGATTTGATGTTCAAGAAACATTTCTTAATTATTATCAATCATGAAAACAATTGTTCTGCTTAATATCTTTGTGGAAGGATTTTTTGATGAATAGAAAGAACAGCATTTATTTGAAATAGAAATCTTTTTGTAAAATTATAAATGCCTTTACTGTCACTTTTGATCATTTTAATGCATCCTTTCTAAATAAAAGTTATCATTTCTTTCTAAATAAAAATAAATGAATGACCCACTTAACCTCCACTTAGCAGTAATCTAAAATGATTCTGTGTGCTTCCTGGATTTCCTGATTGGAATGCTAATATACTCACCCCTACAGTTACAATGCAAAGAATGATTTTGGTGACACTAATAAGAGAAAGGCCAATCACAGCCCAGGGAACAGTTAATTCTGCTACAGCAGGACAGGAATCAGCAGAGGCCGTGGTGGCGATGGGATAAACTGTGCTCACATCCAAACATTCTGAAAATTAAGACAACCATTATTTGTTTAATGGGATACTTAGTTTTATGAGATCATGCATGCAATTCTAAATATAATAAGAGCTTTAAACATTCACTCAAAGATGCTAGAGTACGGTTTTGATAACACCAACATACAGAATTTTAATATCAGACAGATCTTATGGGGAATGGACTAGACTGACAGGGCTCTAAATTACCTGAGATATTCAATCCAATTAAAGACTGGTCATTTCGACCTCCAACCTCTGCAGCCAGGTAGCATTTATATTCTCCAGAGTCTGAAGGTTGCACATTTTTTAACACCAGGGTCTCTTTATCTCCCAAAGAAACACTGGTCAAGTTATAGTATGCATATTCATTGTTTTTCCTCTTGATGATAGGAAGATTCTAGAAAAGAAAGACATGGCTTGTTAGGGGATTTTGTTGTGGTGTGGTGTTTTCTGGTTGGACAGACCAAACAGGTCAAATGCGAAATGGTATGCCACTGAGGTGCAGAGGATGCAATGGAAATGCTTTGTTTGCTGGCTAAGCATCATGCACCTTTCTTTTTTACTTTCAAAATCCTTTATACAAAGAAAAAAAATAATGTCAAGCAAATAAGGTCAATCAGTTAAAATATAAAGGTAACTCACATCTGTTTTATACCACATGACGTAACGGTAAGTATTTGTTCGGTTAGTAGCTGTACAAGGAAGTCTGATGGTATCGTTACAGTTACCCATAATAAAGTTTATGCCTTCTGTTATCCCACAGTGCAATGCTGCCATTGCAAACAACAGCAATTCTGCAGAGAAAAACATCAATCTAAATGTTAGTACACATGCACCTATTTAAATAATAATTCGCTATCTTACGTAGGCCTATGTGTTATCGATTGTAGTACAAATGACCTATAATATTAAATCTATAGTTCACCCAAAAATGAAAACTGTTATCATTTTCCCTCTTCTTTCCTCTGTTAAACTAAAAAGAAAATATTCTGAAGAATGTTCAATGACTTTCACAGTAAGTCGATGGCTACTAGCAACTTAAGTTGTTTCCAACATTATTCAAGTGTTCAACAGAAGAAAGAAACTCATACAGTTGTTGAACAACAAAAACAACCATATGATATATAGATGATATTTAATACCACTAACCTAACAAATTTTTTAATCAAATGAGGTATGAATATAACAAATGACCTAAATTTTAAGGTACAGTGCATGAGTGAAACAAGAAAAGAAAATATTGATTACACAATTCTATACGTGTTCTAGTGATTTAGACAATAGTATTCATAAAAAGATGGATTTTTATTTTAAGTATAGTTACTAGTATATATTTGAAGTAAAAACCTTTAAATTACCATGAAATATCATTCACAGACCTGAAAGCTTGTACAAAATACTGATAGTTTTGAAGAAAATCCACTTGTGATTGGTTTGGGAGCGTAAAATATGTGGCTAAATTTAAGACAAGGGTCAAGTGACTTGTTGCTTGATTTTTTTTGTTTAATAACTAAAATAAAGAAAACTATTTGCCAATCCTCTTCACCTTCACTCGCTTATGATTGCATGATTCTGTAAAATTTCACATCCCTATCATCACACTCAATTCTCTGTTTAACAGAACAGAGAAGTTACAAAAACAGAAGAAAACTGAAGTGGAAAAAATCACGTGTGTCTCTATTTCAGCCATCATTTTCACTATTTCACTATATCTAGCCACTTGTCAGCTTAAATGAAGCATACAAGAAGCACTCAGAATGACCACAAACATAATTTCTGTGAAACTAATGCTTAAATTAAATTATAATATCAGAATTATTTATTTTAAAGTAGTTAGGTTTGAAAGAGAAAAGTTTGACCATTAAGCATTTATGAGTTAAAAGTCAGTTGTTATAAAATAAAGTCTGATATTTACTTACCTGAAATCTTCATATTTCTCATTCTGAGTTCTTTACAGTGGGTAAAACACAGCCATCAGTGATCACTCTTAATCTACAAACAGAAAGTGTCATCAGTCTAATAACTGTGAGGTGCTGCTTGGAGTGAACATGAAACTCTCATGTATGTCTCAATTCTGCCCTCTGCTGAGTGGAACATGATGATAAACAGAAGGTTGTACATAAAACACAATATAAAAGAAAATGATAATAGACCAATATTTTTTTTTTAAATTTTTTTTTTAAGCTCAATCATCAACTCTTCACTGACTTTGGACCAAAATAGGATGGATATTTTAAATATGTGAATCAAAAACATTACTGGTATATCGAGGAAAAAGAAAAAGAAAAGAAATTTGATTATGTAGATATTTTTATGAATGGTCTACAGCCTCAGAGCAACATTTTTATAATAAAATTTAAATCTGAGAAATTATTATTTTAATGACATTAGTAGTACAAAAAAATAAATTAATAGTCATCTGAATTCTACAGTAATATTTCTAACAATATTAACTGAAAAAACATACACAAATAAACAAAGAACATAAATATACACACATATACTCATCTTTGTACTATATTTAAAATGGATTCTCATTGATTTACTTCACATATTTAATTTGACTTCACATAAAAGTTTAGTGGTCTATGTTCATAATGCTTAATTTTCAGAACTAAAACACTTATCTACTTTTATTTATGTGTATTAATGATGTAAACACATTAGGCCTATACCTTCTCTGTCCTAATAGCGTCACCACAGTCAGCCACTGAAAGTTAATCTTTAAACCTACAACAATTGGCCGAAATTAAAAAAAATAAATTAATTAAAAAAAGAGACTATTAAACACAGGGAAAATGCATTCAAAAGATTCAAAAAATATGTTCACACTAGTAAAATCTAATTGATCATATTATATAGGCAGATTTGGCATGTTTGACAAATCTAATTTCTGTTAAATATAATGTGATATAATGGAAATACTGACAAGTTAGAAAATGTGGCACACAAAAATATTTTCACAGTTTAATAGGTGACTGGAAAAAAAAACCTCGTTTGTGTTCGTCATTGGTGTAATGTTTTGCGGAGTCTGCACTTGTGGTTTATCACAACAGAACATTAGTCATCATTATGCTGAACTGATGTTATTTGTGGTCGGTTGGAAGTATTAGGCTACTGAAACACATTCGTAGTGTAATTTAATTTTTGCTCATACAGACTGACATGAAGGAGCCACCTGCTCCTGTTATGGAAGTTACAAATATTTCACAAAAGGTTTCAGAACTATCTTCTCCTGTTTCTCTCTCTCACTCACTTTGGCTTGTTCTTTTGAAGTCTTTGTTTTCCTTTGAGTCCCATTTGCAGTCACAAATGGCTGAATCACAGAGCCGTAAAGCTGTTCTTCCATGGCAGTAAATAAGGCATCTGTGAATGTGGTTGACGGTGGACTTGCTTTTCCTCAGCCCGGAACTCGACCCTCTCCTCTCTCTGGACGCAGAGATCCTCCTGCCCGTAATTGGCCGTATGACATGCTCTCCTCCATCCTGTTGTTCTTCATGTTGGGGTTCCCCCACTTTTTTCTTTTTCTTCCCTCCTTCTCTCCCTCTCCTTATTTGTCTCAGTGTTTGCTCGAGACTTACTTGCTGACAGGATAGTGAGGGATCAGGATATTAATAGGAGGCTGTATGAATAGGAAGAGGAAGACACAGAGAGAGGGTTGTGATTACGCCATCTGGATTAAACAATGCCTGGGCTACTTCAGGACGGACACAATAAATGAGAGGACGGCAGGGGAAGTGAGAAAGGAGGAGAGCCTCTGCTTCTTGCAGAAAACTATGCATACTGTAATCTATACAAAGATTATTACACATTCTAGTTTGTAGTTTGTCCTCTCTAACCCAATATTAAAGTCATCTGATATTTGGTTAAATAGCATCTGCTTGTTAAATTTTGTGCAAAATTACAGTGTGCTACTGACTACTAAAACAATGTTTACAGCAGCTCTACTGTTACATGACAACTCCATACTGTATCTCAACACAGAAAAGCGACAGACACATCATATGTGTGCATATGCAGTTATGATCGAGATGCAGAGAGTTTTGCATATTCTAGCAAGTCTTCAGTTGTCTGTCAGAGTATATGCAAGACACTCTCAATCGTACGTTTCCCTACGATCTGCTTACGCCCCACTGATGGTGGGTGGACCTTTAAACTTACTTTATTTCGAAAAATTTTATGTGACTTAAAATATAATACTAAATAGGAACCTCGGTCTTTCGGAGCATGTGCACAACGTCAAAGCAGATCAGTCCGATATGATTTTGCTACTGGACGACAGAGCTAGCTACAGTCATAATTTCCAGGTTGTTGTAATATTACGTTTTATTACCATTTCAACATACATAAAAAAACAAGAATATCAGTCTTTCATTCAACTCATTAAACAATAGTGTAATGATGATGCCTGCATGAAGAAATTTGCTTTTTAAGTATTTTTTGTATTATTCTGCGTTTTTGTTAACACTTTGGTGACTTGTTTTGTAGTGCTTAAAGTATTTCTTATTACATAAAATATTAGCAATTTATACAAAACTTCACCACATCAGCATGGAAAACACCCTGTCCCTTCGATCACTTACAACAAAATATAGGCCTAATTTCATTCCTGCAATGTACAATATTACCATATATAATGTAGGTGACAAATTATGATTCCATTTATGAGTCCATCGTGATTAGCTTATTCTGTGAATATAATAACCTATAGTACAAGACTATAGGCCTATAGTTCAGCAACACCGCTGCACTGGCATTTTTCAACACTTGTTGTGACAGAAAATTAACTTGTTTGCACTGATGTTACAGTACAAATTTGACAACAGAAAAAAAATACTGTTTTACAAGATCCTGTTTTTGACTATTTACTGAATTATTACTGAGATGTTCAAACAAGATGCAAAAGCATTGAGTATTGTATGTGTATTTGCAGCATACATGTAAATGTATGGGAAGACAGAGACTGAAGAATTAATTAAAGAATGAACTGCAAAAAACTAAAATACATTAGTACTACTATTGTTTACTACTGTACGTTTGTTTGCAGGTTCCTTAGAAATGTTTTGGTAGTCATGGAGATATTAGCTTATATTATTCATTTTAACTATCCAGTTATCATTGTGCATATGTATCTGTGTGGGTGTGTGTTTTGTGAAGTCGGCAGCAGGTCCCTGAGGTTATTAGCAGCCACAGCTGTGTGTGTGTGTATGTGAAGGCCCATGTTTCTGTCAGTGAGCTTGTTCAGAGTGCGTCTGATTGAGGATTTCCTCTAGATGATCGTTACCTCTACACACACACACACACACACACACACACACACATAGAGGAACGCCCCAAATGTTCCATCAATACACAGCAGACTCTCAAAGCCTCCACAGCTGGGAGAGTTTCCCATGCGAAAACACAGTACAAAAATGCACTCGAACACACTGAGACACACACACACAACAGTGACGTAATAAACATAATGATAATACTGTGTATATTTCAGATCTGTATGACAATAATAAATTCCTTTATTATATAGATATTAGTATGTGAATCAGGAAGATTTTGGAATACAAAATGATTTTGGATTTTTCTTTTGATTGATTTTGGATTGCATGGCTATGATTGTGCATTAATAGATTTTGCTGATATTAGATTTGCATGTTGAAAGTCTTAAAGACATAAAGTTTAAAGACATTATTCTGGCATTGATGCTTGTGTGTGTGTGTGTGTGTGTGTGTGTGTGTGTGTGTGTGTGTGCTGTGCTGTGCTGTGCTGTGCTGTGTTTTGGCTGAGAGCTGCTTCCACTGACCCAGTTTTGTTATGGTCCTTATTAAAAATACTTTGATGATGCTTGATGATTGTGATGATGATAATTATGATGGCCTGTCTCCCTCTGCACCCCTCCTGCTGTGTGGGTGTCTTATTGTTTGATTGTTTTCTTTCGGAAGCATCGCTAGCACGATACCAAAACTGACCTCTCACCCCAAGTACGGTTAATGTCTGGGAGGGTCATATCTTCTGCTCGACGGCATTCCGCACTGATAGCTGTGGAGCGTTTACATTGTCCAGCAATTCCCAACTCAGGGAATTCCGCTTCCAGACTCCTGAATACTGAACAAAAACAATAAGTGTGTGTGAGTGAGAGACTGAGAATGTGAGGCAGTAAGCGTGTGTATTAATGATGCTTCCTCTTTCCATCTCAAAGCTTGAGAGGTTTGTAAATGTTTGAGCTGAGTTTACAGTATAATCTTACCTGAGAAGCAATGAAAGAGAAAGAACAAGTTTAAGTCATTATATTCTATTAGCATAGAATGAATGTCAACTGAATTGCCTATATATATATATATATATATATATATATATATACAGATAGGCAATTCAGTTGACACACACTCGTATATATATATATATATATATATATATATATATATGTGTGTGTGTGTGTGTGTGTCACCTTATGTGATGAAATTTGTCGTCTGTATCTATTGAACACTTGGTATGCCCAGCTTTTATATAAAATTGGAGACTAACTTTTTAAACTGTGTAATTAAAAATAATTTTTATATGTTTTAAAAAGTTTTTTAAAATATGTCAAGAGACTTGCTACTTGTTACTTGCCATTTCTTTGTAATTGTTTGTGAAATTTAATAGCAACATCAGAGTGCAAATTCTATACCCATTTTTTCAGAAATAGGGCTAATGCATTTTTTTATTGATAAGATAAAATATTATCCAAATATTTATGATTCAAAAAAAAATTACCTTGAAGTATAGCCCATATTTGAAATTGTCTAATAAAATTTATTCAGTGTCTTTGTATTTTCTACATGGTACAGGTTCTACAAAGCTAGATTTTTAAAATGTTTCTCTCATTTCAGATATCTTTGTTGTGCAAATAATAAGGTTAAAAGTATATTTCATACATAAATTTACCTAACTTTACACTGTATGAAATTCTCTCATAGTCTATATAATGGTTTTTCTAAAGCAACTGTCTTTTACCCTTGTTGCAGTTAGAAGTAGAATTCGTTTGAAACATAATGTTTTTATTTCAATATTAATATTGCCATGGAGGTCAGAGTTCTCATTGCTGGCCAGATACAGTCCTGTCAGTGAATTATGGTGTCTGGGAATCATCCATCTGCTGGGCTGGTGGAGCTGAACAGCAGTGAGGTGTGTGTGTGTGTGTGTGTGTGTGTGTGTCTGTCTGTGTGTGTGTGTGTGTGTTTGAGAGAGAGAGAGAGAGAGAGAGAGAGAGAGAGAGAGAGAGAGGCACGGTGAGACAGTCACAGTGGGGTCGGACATGCATGTTTTGCTTTCCTGTGTGCCCGTGACAACTTCCTGCAGAACGAAAACCTCGGGGACCCATCTCACATCGGACATATGAGCCAGAAATGCACACACCGGAACAAGACAGTTCTTGTCTATTCATAAATGGTAATGGAAGTCCACACAGCCACAAGCACCAGGGAAAGTCTCCTCAGTCTTCTCAACTAATGGACGACTTGTCCTGCTCTAAGTCTGTCAAAACTTGTGTGTATACATGTGTGTGTGTGTGTGTGTGTGTGTGTGTGTGTGTGTGTGTGTGTGTGTGTGTGTGTGTGTGTGTGTGTCTGGATCCATATACTGGCTGTAGACTCTGCCAAACTCAGAGGAGGGAGTTTCCTTCTGGGACATGTTTCACTAGGCAACCACTTAGTCATTAGTAAACGAGTGTCAAGGTTTGGGGTCTGAGAGGAAAGAGGTTGTTGGGTTTTGTTATGAAATGCTTCTAATAAGCCAAGTGAAAAACCCAAAGAGACCAAATCAAACCCAATTTATGAAGCTCCAAATATCATAGTTAATCCAATAGAATCTGCTGTGAAATGATGAAATCACAGCAATGAGAGTAAGATTAGACTGCAGTTCATACGGCTGGGAGACATCAGTCACACTTTAGACACTGCAGATCGGCATTGTATGAGGGGAATTCAGACTCAACCAGCTGCCAAAACACTGAAGTACCATCACTACACATTGCTGAACCAATTCATTATCATAAAACATATACAGTGAGGTTCAAAAGTCTGAGTGCACTCGTGAAAATGTTTCTTTAATTTAATAAAAATCTTTTCATTATAAATTACTTTAGATGATCATAATTTATTAATATGGGGTTAAATGTCACATTTTTAATTCCAGTTAATATTTAGGCACAAACCTCAAAGTCTAGGCTATAAAAGTTATTCAAGTTGTATCCCCTAGTATTGCTCAGGAGAAATAGTAGGCTACATTTCATTAAACAGACATGTGACAACATGCCCCAATAGTGTCTTTTACAGGCTTTTTAGTCAAACCTAACCAGTAAAACAACAGTGAAACAGAATTAATGAATGAATGACTAAATAAATAAACGTATTTTGAACACATGTGACAACTTGGACCCCAAAAATGGGAGAAATTGTACATTCTGACATGAAAACTTACAGTGAAGCCTTATAGTTAAAAAAAAAGCTCTTAAATCTGGTTTATGTTCATTGTGCCAAAAATCTACCTTCGTTACATAATTGACCCAAAAATATTTCATGTCAACAGGTTTTTGAATATTTTATAATATATATTATAATGTATATAACACATATACTTTTAAATATATTAAATCTCAATATATCAAATCCAATCATTAAGAAATTAATTAAACATTAATTTCTCAGATAAATATGGAGCTTTGATTAGACTAAATAATAAATATTATAATATTACATATTCAGATAACTTTTTATGTATTATTATATTTTATAATACATAGCTATTTTTGATACATTAAATCTCAATCATTAATTCAACCATCATGATTTCTCAGATAAATCCGGGATTGACTCCTATATCAGCCATAATTTTTTAAGCAGATTCTAAATCCATTCTCAGTTGTTGAAGAGACCGGTTGTTGTGGCCTGTTTCTTATGAGAACAACATGCAACTCTGGTGGAGTGAATGTCTCTGTCTCCAGTCTGATCGCTGCATGTGGGATGGAACAACTGCTTTAAAACCAAAGAGGAGAGATCAGACACAACATATTTGCTGTCTCCTGTGTTAAGGTTTTTCTTACTCAACAGTTCACCCAGGGTTAGTCTTTTTTTTATTAACTACATAAAGTTCACAGAATATATTGGGATATTGACAGTTTTACAGATCCATTTTTGACTGCAATTTTAAAACAACCACTCAGCTTGTATGTACAGTAACCTATGACCTTCATCCAAGCATCCGAGAGCTTGGATGCTTATTCTTCACCCGGAACTTCGACCTTGCTTTCTCTTTATCAAACCCCCTCTTACACTTTCTCTTGCTCTATATTACCCCACCCCACCTTCCAAGTTGACCCTGCTGGTGATTTATGCAGCTCACAGATGCACAGCTGCAGCAGGTCCCCATGCTGACCGAAGGGTAGTATTTACCGTGACTAATACATCCCAGATCTCAAAAACACATGCAAACAGAATGAGAGATATGTATAAAAGAATTTTAAAAAATCAAGGGAAAGCATTTAAGTTCTGTCCTTCAAAGAAATTACAAACCGACTTAACAATGACGAAAGGACCACATAGAAAAATAGAGGAGTTAAATTATGTGAAGGGATAATCAGTGAGTTTTATTTGAATTTGAATTCATGTTTATTTTCAGATAAATGATTGATTTGAAGCCTAAATCCCCTGAGCCCTGAACTGTTCTTCCAGCTCTTGGTTGTATTTTCCTGGACATGTTTGGATTTTTAACCCTCAAGGAAAGGGATACAAACCCAGAAAAGCATCAGCCAACAAAAGTCATGCTCTATAAATACAATTGCGTGATTTCAAAAACAAGTTGAAAATCAGTTTAAAGTAAATATAAAATTTAAAAAGTTGCAATATATATATAAACTTTATAACAACATCCCACAAAGCACCGATTATTGTACCAAAAAAAATTAAGTAATGCTTAGGCCTGCTTCTGAGGATGTTTAAGGAAAACTCAACATCATCATTCATTTTCTATTTAATAAATATGAAAACGATTAGTTAACAGATTTATTGCAGAAATATTTAATTTTAAAGAAAAGTCCTTTCAACACAAAACATCCAAACAATTTGGATTTTTTTTTTTCATGTGCCATCCACGCATAACTGACAGAGGACGTTTGAAATTTGAAAAAAATATATTTTATTTCACCATGGTGTTTTCACAATTTGTGTATAAAATGTATAAATTCTCTTTAACAAAAAAGAAAACGAAAAAGAAAAAATATTTTATGCACTACATTTTAAACGATCATATCTCTATACAAAACACACAAAGAAAAAGTACAAAAAACCCAAAATGAACTCTTGTTTGAATGGCGAGTCTTCCGAAAATCTCCGTCGCGAGGAGTCTCGCTCACCTCTCGCGCTCCCTGAGTTGCGGCTTTATCTCACGCGCTGCTGCCGCTGCTACCGGCGTGTCACGCGTAGTGAAGTGATTCCCCGCATACGGACGCAGTCAGTCCCGTCCTTTATCTGCGGGAACACACACAGACAAAACATAAGGTTATTAATTTCATGTCACACAAATATAATCTAGGCTATTTCTCTGTGATTAGGGCCTATTCTCTCTTTTCACATGATGTTTTTCTTTATTGGACGCTTAGAGATTTTAGGCCTTCTGAATATTGGGAAACAACTCAGTTTAGGCCTTGATAAAGACATTTAATGTTTGACAGGGAACGAGTAAACTATTGTGAGAAAATATAGATAGGATATTTACAACTTTTTATTATCATCTAGCACAAAAAAATGTGTCCAATTACATAATCAGTAGCGCATTAGATGGGACTAAATGTTAAAGTTAAAAAAAGCTCTCACTGAATATATTATGGGCATAATTACAACTAATAACATGAGGACTTCTATTATTTTTGTTACGTAAATGTGTTTTCCTTTCGTTTGTGTGTACATTGTGCTTCTCAAAATTGCTCTCAATTCAAGTTTTCTTCACACTTTCTGAGGTGCGTGGATCTGCACATCCTGCCCATGTGCCATTCATAAATGTTTATTATAAAGATAAGTGTTTATTATTAGGCTACTATTTCTGTATCTAGGCCTATATCCAAATGCGTTATTCTCTCACGTCCAAACATTTGAATTGTCTTACCCCTTTTCTCTGGCTGCTGAGGCAGAAAGTACATATGGTGCGCGGCTGCTTTCCTCCGCTGTCCCCCTGCGCGCTGTAAACTGCGCTCACGCACGGCTGCGCTTCCTCTCCTCCGTCCCCTATCAGGAGCACATTGGCCAGATGTGAGATGTAACTGGAAGCTAAGCGCAGAGTCTCAATCTTTGACAGCTTTCTGTCCACCGGCTCGGTGGGAATAAGAGTCCGTAACGCCGTGAAAGCAGTGTTGACGCTCTGCGTCCTGTCGCGTTCCCGCGCGTTCGCTGCGTTCCGTTGCTTTACTATAACCACACCGCCTACCGTGGACTTGTGCGACATCCGCCGCCGCTTCTCCGCACTGGGACAGCAGCCGTAGCTTTGCTCCGAGCTGCCGTCGCTCTCGCTGCGGTTCTCCTCATCCTCGGACATCATGGCAACATCCGGGTACGCTAGATGTGTCGCCATGGGCCGCAGCATGGCAAATGCCATCGCTAAAAATTCTTTGGACTCCGATCTGAGTGAAAAGAGCTTGATGAAACCGAGAGGGAAGTATCCAAAGTATCCAAAATGAAACGATGGCTTGTTGTCAAGCACTAGCCACGCAAACACTGCATCGCCAAACCCTGATGTGTGTTTCAGCAGTTGGACAATCTCATCACATGTTAAAAGATCCTCTTGATGCGCGTCCTTACAGTCATTCCACGCGCGAGCAGCTAAAGCAGGAGCAGCGCGCGCGGTCTTATAGGATCAGGGAGGAGCAGTCACCCATATGCAAATAACCAAAACTACAGGCGCACAGACTAGCTAAATCATATTTGAGCACAAAATACCTATTTTTAATACTTGATAGTTTTGCTAACAAATTAAAATACATTAAGGGATAAAGAAAAACATTAAGAACAAACAGAAAAATAAAGCTATCCATTCACAGGAAAGTACCTAAAGGTATGTTTTTGGACAGGTAGGCCTAGTAGTATGGCATTCTTATAGGTATCATGCACTCTCAGGAAAAAAGGTAGGCTATAAAACCTGTCACTTGGTGGCATCTTATTAAAGGGTCCATATTCTTACCTATTAGTAAAGTGTGCATATTAGAACCTAAAAGGTACAAAAGTGTACCTTTTGAAAAGCTACCGCCCCAGTGACAGCTTTTGTAGGCTACCTTTTTTTTCTGAGAGTGTGTACATACATTGAGAGTTTTTGTTCTTTAGTACAATGGTATTGCCTTCTGTACCATCACTGTATCATGGTACTGCCACAGCAATGCAAGACTAAGAGTGTTTTATGCATTTATACATGTATAATTTCTAATATTTATGTAATATTTATAAAGTCTTATATTATTAATTGAATTGAATTAGTTTATCATTCCTCGTGTTATAATTATGTTGTTGAAGAAATACTGCAGTTGTATTTCATGTCGTCTGTCAGTGTTTCTTGTTGCAAGATTGTTTCCCTTTGATCGCGGTTTTAACACTTATAATTTGAAAAACTTATTTTGATTTGTATTTTGACATCTCTCAGATGGGCTACTGTAAAAATTAAACCCACTAAAACCTCAGATTAATTGCTGCATTAGACTACATGTTTAAAAAAATAATTGCATTTGTTAGACTGAATTTAATTACTTCATATTTATTATTATTATTATTATTATTATTATATATGTAATGTGGAAACAAAGAAAGAGACTTTTTAAATAAAAGAGCTCGTGGAGTAATACGACCCTTCACTGGGAAAAACAGAAGCTGCACCTGCAAGTAACTCTCGGCCGGTGATTATCCTCTGAATTTATTGCTTTTATTGCGCGGCCATTTGACAGCGAGGCGTTTGAAACAACACCGGGCCTATAACGAACGCGCAACAAACACGCTGGCAAACGCACTGCAAAGATAAATATGTTTATTTACAGAAGCACGTTCCGTCATGAACCTAGTAAATATTAGAAAAACAAATCATACGAATTCAAATGTAATATTCATTTGGTGAATCGAGGTTTTCAAGACGACCCGCAATAGAGCGTATATTTACTTTAAAATTCGGAGCTTTTATTCGCAGAGTCACATTGGGCAGTATTGATTTTGTTAAGTGAGAGTTTTAGACCCGCCGCGGTTTGTTTTCATTCAGTGGCTGAAAGAGCACGAGGCCACGATAAAGAACAGTAGGGGTCTCTCTCAAGCCTTTTCTTTTTCTCACCCTTCTGTTTCTTCAACTTTTTTGGCTTCTTTTCTTCTCTCATACACCCAGTCAGTTTTTTATTTCGTTTTTCATAACCTATACAGACAGACGGTCAATTTAGTTCACTTTCATTCTTATTTCCTATTTGATACCCCTGCTTCACACTCACACTCACACATAAAAGTTTTCACTTTCCTTCCTGTCATAATTCATGACTGGTCTTGTCATATAAGAATAACATGTCTCACTGCTTCACGATCATGCTCTGACTATATTTTTCAGTCCAAAGGAATGCAAGACCTTAAATCAACCATATGGGCTTATGTGACCAAACTCACTAACCTGTGACCTCTCATCTTTGACCTCAGCTTATGTGCTCAAGCAATGTGGTCATCCTCATTTGGTCTAATAATCACTCAGTTTCAATATGCATAGCTAATTGCGTAATTGGAAGAAAGACTTTTAATGAAAATTTACATTTCTGGGTATTTTGACATGCATTTCAACTGAATCTTGGTCAGAAACTCTCCTTGTTTTGACATGTCACATAACAACAGCTTAATGCACAGGTCTCTTTAACTCACAGGTTATGTCATTAGTAAAATAACGAGATTAAATTCACATAATTGTGTTTGTTGCTCTCTCAACTGTTTGGGGCAGAGGTTCTGCTGGGGTCTGTGAGCTTCTGCTGGGGCTGAGCTCACGCAAAGATGGTTTGTTTATAGCCAGAAGCGGGTGTTGGGTAAATAAACATGAGGCAGATGTTAAGAATGATCTAAGAAAGAGAGAGTGAGACAGTGGCAAATGGTTTCCAGACCCTTTTTCTCTGTCTCATTTATTTTCTCTGTGTTTCCATGGCCCATAATATGTCACTTGGAGCAGCTTTTACAAACATGCCTGTGTCACTTAAACCCAGGACTTTCTGTCCCCTCAGCTGCACCAACAACCCCCTCCTAACATCTACGACACCTACGACATTTTCAAAACACCTGCATGCTGTTTTTACAAGCCTGGTGGGCAAATAATCAATGAAGCTATGCTGATCCATACAATCCCTAATGTGAATGTTCAAAACAATCACCAATTAAACATTTATTAATGTATTTTTCTTCATATATTATTTTATTTTATTTAGAATCTTTAGGTAACTGCATTAATGTTAACAAATTTAATGTGTCACCAATTCTTTGCTAGTTATGTATTTATCATGCAATGACAGACTCAGTGTTCTCATATGAGTTGGATGGGGTGAGCTGCAGCTGAATACACAGATTTGCAGGGCCAATAACATCATGTCATAGAGAAATAGACAGAATTGTTTAGGAGGAAGGAGAGAGGGACTGTAGGCTGTGGGTTCACAAATTTGAGTGAGAAGAGCAGGTGTGTGTGTGTGTGTGTGTGTGTGTGTGTGTGTGTGTGTGTGTGTGTGTGTGTGTGTGTGTGTGTGTTGTGTGTGTGTGTGTGTGTGTGTGTGTGTGTGTGTGTGTTATGAGAAGAGGGGGTAGACTACACTATAAGAATTTTCCCTCTATAATGCAACTCACAGTTTATGGTATTATGTTAAAGGAATATTTGTGGTTCAAGTTAAGCTCAATCAACAGTGTTTGTGGTGTAATGGTGATTACCAAAAAAAAAAAAAAAAAGTTTTCTGTAATATAAATAAATAAACAAATTAATTAATTAATTAATGTAAATGTGGCTAATTTTAAAAGCAGAAATTTGTAGCTTAGAATTTTGTAGAAGTGTTTACATTAAAGAAATAATTTACCCAAAAATGAAAATTTGCTGAAAATGTACTCACCCATAAGGCATCCAAGAGATGAGTTTGTTTTTTAATCAGAACAATTTGGAGAAATGTAGCTTTACATGACTTGCTCACCAATTAGGTGCTGTCAAAATGAGCTGATAAAAACTATTTTGCAAATAATCGACACAACTCCAGTTCATCAGTTAATGTCTTGTGAAATGAACGTTTGTAGTCCATCATTAAGGCTTTTTATCTTTAAACCCACTAAAATTCCAGTCCATAATCCACAATAACTCTTCCTCCAAAAGTCCATCCCCTGTTGTCTTCTCACATTAAAATACACCAACATATGTGTTTGTTTGGGGCTTGAAAAAGGTGCTTGATCCATACTTCTCTCTTGATTCAGATGAGATGATTTTTTTTTTTTTACTGAAGAGAGCAATATTATAGATAGAGGACTTATAAGCAAATGACTTTTCACTTCACTTCAGACGTTGATTGATGTATTGGAGTTGTTACTTTTGGATTATTGTGATGTTTTTATCAGTTGTTTGAACTCTCATTCTGACGGCACCCATTCACTGAAGAGGATCCATTGGTGAGCAAGTGATGTAATGCTAAATTTCTTCAAGTCTGTCCTGATGAAGAAACAATCTTGGGTGGCCTGAGGGTGAGTGCATTAATTCATCTTGTAAAACTTGTTATAATGTCTGTAAAATTTGACCTATGAAGCTGTTCTTATCACTTTACAGTGGTTACATTGCAGCAGAATCGTCGTATTGAATATAACTTTACCCAAAAACGTAAAATTAAAATCATGTACATGCATATTGTTTAGGAGGCTATGCTACTGAAACTGAGTATTTTAATGTATATAGATTACCACTATATATTTACTTGTTGTAAGTGCCTCACTTTTTATATATATATATATATATATATATTTTTTTTTAAAGAAAAAATCTATCGAATATATTTTTGTGGTAATCAGCATTATGCCACAAATGCTGTCAACTGAGCTCAACCGTAATATTCCTTTAATACACTGCTGTCATAGAGAAATGCACGTTTGGGCTCATTCTAAGCCATAAATATTATTCATAGCATGCATATTGAAGATGTAGAGCACATAAGGCTGAACAGACATTAGAATGAGTTTATCACTGTATATAATGTGGTATTGTGGTGCAGTACATCAACCGTATGACTATAGGGTCAGTGTCTAATAACTCATATTGCATATTGCGGCCACATGTGATGGAGGTGTGTGTGAGAAAGAGAGCAGGAAAACATGTTTTCAGGACAGCTAATTCTTCACAGCATTTGCAAGGCTAATGTACATCCATCCAGAGAGGATGAGAAGTCCATTATTCATTTGCATGTAACTCCACAAATATGCTGAAATGGTTTGGTAAATTTCCCTGTGTGAGTGTGCAAGTATATGTCATTATTTTGTCATCATGTACGCCCCCTGCACTGCAGCGTCAGCAGGGGATTCATACAGTGCACAGAGCCACAGTGTGAAATCAGACGCTATTCAGGGAAATGTTGACTGACCCCTGCAGGTAAGGGTCAATGGTAGGATCCTGCCAAAAGCTGTACAGGAAAAGGAAGTCTATTCATGTCTTATTGCTCCATAACTCTTGGACAAGACCATAGAGCTGAAGCACCAACACACACACTTAACGGACACTTCAAAACAGAGGACACAGCAAGTCTACGTCAATGATCTGGTGTCTGATGATACGGTACTCAAACACATAAACAAGTCTGTGAAATCTTTTTTTTCTTTTAAACAGAACAAATTGCACCTCTGTTAATGCTGAATCCAGCTAGTTCTCGAAAATGAAAATGAAAATGAAAGTTCAACTGCACCGACCACAGTTTTGGCAATTAAAAATTATCTACAGATGTGAAAATGTTTACTGTCATATGCTATTTTATATAATTTATTAGAAAAATGTTCCTACATAAATTTTTACATTCAATTCAATGGAAAATTTACATCAGAATGGGCTTCTGAATGATGTATTCTGCTCGTATTTCATGATTTTGATCATCTGTGAAAAATATGAACAATTAACTGGACCAAAAAAAAAAACTTTTGAGGTAAGGATGTGGAAAATTAAGAGAAAAAAACTGTTTTGAGGTTTAAAAAAAAAACAGTAAAATTTCATGCCTAGATTGTGATTTAATAATGGATGTTAAATGACTAAATTGGTATAATGAAATTCTGCCTCTGAATCATTATGTTCTCACTAATACAAAGGTTAACAATTATTCTAGTCTCTAAATTAATGTTATTGGATTTATTGTGAATGATTCATCCATACATGCATTTAATTTTTTACCTTGTAATTTTTAATCAAAATGCCATAACTCAATCTTCTGATGAAACAACAGACTACTCTACAATCAACAGCAAGCTCACATTCAGATCTGCCTCTATCTAAACAACTGGTGAATAGAACTGAAATTTGCAAATTATTAGATATTATGAAAGTTTGTTTGCGAATGACATCCTCAGCAACATATATAAAAGGTAAATTGTGCATAAATATAGTAATTTCTACAAAATATCATTTATAATTTCAACAAGAGGAAGGAAGATCTGCATCCAGGTGAAATCTTGTGTATTGTGTCCTCATGATTCTCAGATAGATTGGGCTTATCTAAGAGAGATGATTTCTCATGCCTGTCAAAAGCAGAGTAGTAGAATTGCACCAGTACAAAGACAGGTGCTTGTGAGGCTTAAATATTCATAAAACTTCCAAACATATACTTATGTGTTAATGTTGCCTCAAGTACCTGGATCCCACCATCTGTCATTCTTTGTTTCTGTCCTCCTAGTTAGGAAGAAAAATTTGGGGGATGTAGGAGATAATCTTACAGCTTCTTTAATTTCCCCAAAAAGCAGCAGGTGCAGCCCACACTTCTCAAATTGGGTGTGTCTGTCTCTCTTTCTTTCTTTGTGTCTCCTCAATCAGGGGTTTTGCGTGTCAGGAGACTTCTAAGGATACATTTTTTCCAGACCATGTGGAAGCCACAGGAAGTCTTCTCACACGCGACCATTCTTTTGCCAGAAATTTACAGTCAGGCAGGTTTGTTCCGCCGAGGCCCCGGGCCCCCTCTTCACTTCCTGAGGAGCCCCAAAGGGAGGGCAAGATCAGGGCCAGCACCCCAGGGACTCGTATATCGCCAATGGAGAAACTCTGTTATCTTCCAGCAGAGATCTACAAGGTAGTAATCGCCAATCACAGGCCTGTACCTTCCTCCACGATCAAAGGACGCGGCTGTAAAGACATGATTCCTGCAATCAGCAGCTGCTGGTGTCCACCTAAACTCTGTTGCTATAAAGATCACATCTCTTAAAAGGGACAGTTCACCCAAAAATGTTCCAAACCTGTTTGACTTTCTTTCTTTTGTGGAGTACAAAGTATATTTTGAAGAATATTTTAACTGTTTGTCCATACAATACAAGAAGCTTTTGTACCTTTTTTTTCTGAGAGTGCATGAGTCACTTAAAAATTTTGGAGCTGCTGACATTTGCAAAGGATTTTATTTGCCTAATGAAGTCATACCATACAAACCGCTGCAAAGTTTAGAAACACACAAACAATTCTCATAAAATTCCAACAAATCCAAAAGATTTGTCACCATTTTTATTGTATTATTATTATTGACTGAGCCACCTGTGAACCTGGATTTTCAAAAGCATCAGTCATCATTGTTGTAAAATCTGAGAGGCCTTTTGCTATGGATATTAGGCCAAGGTCAAAGGTCAAAGGGAAGTGAAATGCCGTTACAAGGAAGAAATCTCTGAGGTGCCCCGTCCTCTGATCTCTTCTAGACAACAGCTGAGAGCAGTTTTCATGTCAGATAATTCAGTGGTTCCACAATATTTCCTCTACATCAGTCTGACTGTGAGCCTCAATCCATCTATATATAGCTGCGTAATAAAACTGAGCTGCTGTATTCATTCTTTTCCTTCACTCCAGCCTGCAGAGGAGAAGAACTCTGGCCAGTTCTCATGACACATGACCCCCAACATGTCCTGCCATTATGGATGAGCTTCAGAGAATCTCCTACAATTCTCATGCCCCTCCACTGGCACATAAAAAAAATAATTTATATAAATTCTGTGAATTTAGCTAAAAATATACAAAGCACATTGTTTGCAGTGATTATTAAAATTCAATAATCAAGATATTCAGCTTTTAATATTCACAGCAGATCTGGACACAATATTTTTTTTGGCTGTGCCAGTCCACCCGAAAGACTCAATCTCAAAGTTGTGGTTCAGAGCACAGAGCATAACCAAGTCCAATGGCCACCAGACCAGCACACGCCTGTGGTCATCTATTTTTACCATTATTACACCATTTTTTATTTTTTATTTTAACAAAGCAAATGCATTTTTAAAATAGAACAAAATAAAACCTTTTAACTGTTTTTTCCCCTAATAAAATCACAGAAATTATTTAGCATTTCAGGTTGGCCTACTAATAGCATTGGACGAAATCTCAGACTCTACTCAATGCCTTCCCAAACTGAACTACAGGAGTCCATGAGTTGATGAAAAGCTAAATAACTAATTAAAAAAAGTAAAATTACTATAAATAATCTTAAAATAATAGCAATAAAAATAATAAAACACTTACTAAAAAGGACTAAATATTTTATTTGTTTGACTACGTCATATTAAACAACAACAGAGCAAATGTGTTGTTAAATTAATTAAATATCTACTTATAATCGCTAAAAGTTACTTACAGTTAATATTTTAGATCAGACTGGAGGGTTTCACTGACAAAAAAGTTTGGGAATCCCTGCTTTAAACAATCAGTGTTGTAATGCTGCCATCTATTGGTCACACTAAGAACTGACAGATGAAGAGAGATCTGTTTAGTCATCGTGACTTGAAACACAGCAACCAAGCAAAAATGATGTTGATCAAAAGGAATAAAAATGTCAGGTAACAGTTGTAACAAAGCTTTGATTCATAAGAATGAAACACCTTTACAGATACAACCAGAGAAGAGGAAATGGCACAAAATGATTAAATAAACTTGAATATTTCCTTGACCAGAACCATCAAAGTACCTTTTTCAAAATAAAAAAAGTCTACATTCTTTATCAGTGACATAAGAAACACAGTCATACAGGATAAATGCTTGAACATCATCTAGATGCCTGGAAGTGCCGATTTACCGCCTCGGTGCGTCTCTTATAATGTAAGATAAATTATGTGTGTTGGATCACAGTAGATTCGGCGTAGAAGCTCCCAGGTAGGTGCGTAAGTCTGAGGTATTAGATTTGATGATCTTGGCTGGTATGGATTTCATCTTTAACCTCTGATAGGCAGCAAATCGATGACATCCTCCAAAAGAATAGTAATAATTGCCTCCTTTTTCTCCTGTGATCCAAAGCACGTCTATGGGAGGCACAACGGAAATATCCGCACTCTTCTGGAAAAACAACACAGTAAAAATTACCTGCGGTGAGCTCAGATATAATGTCAAACTGAATAAGTACATTTAAACGTTAAATGTAGTCAACAGTCTGAATTAATTGTTACCTGTATGCTGGTCATGAGGCTTTGGACTTTCTGCTCGTCTAGAACAGGCGGAATGGGTCGTATGATCACATCCATCGGGATGTTATGAACGTCCTGGATGTTGTCTGAATGGATGGAGCGGTTTTCTCTGCTTAAACTGCCCATGTTTCGCGTGAAAACCCCGAGTGGATTCACTCTGCCGATGTACTTTGTGCACACACCGCTCACAATTTGAAACATCTCTAGTAGTAGTTTCACAAGACATACAGCAGGGAAGTAGTTGTCTGCGCATGCGCGAGTAATCCTGCCTTCTTTTCCTCTTCCCGTCCGTATTATTATAAACAGACCAAAATAATAGTCGATGCATCATAATTAAAAGTTTTTTTAAACATATATTAGTAGTAGTATATAGTATACAGTTAGTTCATACCCAAGAGTGCTATTAAATTCTGTTCAATTTAGGCCTTTTTACTGTTCCAGACAGGCTGTCAATATTATTTACTCTTTTTGCAGGTTAACGTTACATCGTTGCGCCAGCAGGTGGCGAGTGAGTCATCACATCATTGATTCAGCCGATTCATTCAAAACACTGATTCGTTAAAGAACGAAGAAACTGTCTTTATGAATGTTTTCAAAGAATTTGTAAAATATATGGAGACATTAAGAGAGATAAGTCCCAAAGCAAGGTATTTGTATTCTTTAGAGGATTTAGATTGTATTCTTAGAGGATTTTGGTTTTATAATGTTTAAGCCTCCTACTCCCTGCTTTTTCTTTTTCAGTGTATGTTTTTTTTCAAAATTTTTATTTTATTTCATTTTATCTTATCTTATTTAATTTTATCTTATCTTAAATTTATTATGTGGTAATGTTGTATAGTGTGTGATATGAAAATTTAGTGTCTCAGACTTGATATGAAAATCTCTCAGTTATGAACAATGTTGTTGTTCCAAGAATTTGCATTAAAAAAAAGTCCCTAAATCAGTCAAGAAACAACCGACCGTCGAGTTTGAGTCACTGTTGAGTCACATTCAAAATACACTGATTCAATTTACTGATTCAAAACGGTCAACGGTTGACTAGCTTTTCTTCGCTTGAATTATTTTCGTTGGTGCAACTAAAATGGGCAAAGTACCGGCGATTAATGTATTTAAATTAATGTATTTATGTAATTAATGTCTAAAATGTAAGTTGCTTAATATTAACGTATTATTTTTTGAAGATGTTGTGTAAAATCAATATCGCAATGTAATACTAACGCGGCTGTGATTACCTCAGCAATCTTGTTAGTGTAGTATTGATGTAATGTGATATAGATACAGGTAAAAATAAATGTTAGCAAATGAGCTCTCTGTCCTAAAACACAGACACAGACACATCTTTTCCTTCTTAGACAAGGACTTATTTTTAGTTATGACAAAATGTCAGTTGCTGTACATAAACTGCGTAATGCATATTGAGTATAACTGGATATTCGTACTTTGTACATAGCATGTGAGACCTGATTTGATTCTTTTTTTTCTCTCTCTCTCTTTTTTTTTTTTTTTTTTGTGGTAACAATGCAAAATCTGAACATTTCTCTGTTTTATATCGACAATGTGAAGATATCTTAAGTAAAATATGAGATCATTTACAAAAAATGTCATACAATCTCACCTAGTGTCAGATGTCTGAATCCTTGTTCTGCTATTTCTGATTTTATTTCTAAGCTGGCCAAAAAAGTCTTTCCAGAAATGATCAATCATTTGTCTAAAAGCTGGCCTGACAACATAACCATTGCCATAAGCCAAGAAAATTGACAACAAATTTATCTCTGCAGTACACTGGACATTTGGCATGATGAGGAATGAGATCTGTCTACGGTAGGTGAGAATATATTTTTCTTTCTTTCTTTCTTTTTTTGGAGCTCAGCTCACTCTGTCTCTCACCGTAGATCATTAATGGAAAAGAAAATGAACATTTGAATCTCTAAATGCTGTGAACTGATTCTTCTGACAGGAGCAGAAGGGACGTTTGGACCTACTGCCAGCAGGCTGTAACAGACAGATGGGTTTTCACACAAACAACAGAAAACATCAAGAGCAGTCAGACTGGCACACACAGAAGAAGAATCAGCAAAGGGGAGAAAGTCTGGATAATGAGGCACTGCTAGCAAGAGATGATAATTCACACTGTGCTGTGAGAAGACAAACTGTCCACTCCGTTTAGAGTTCAACTCCGTAGTTGCAAAGCCATATGGTGGGTTCACTAATAAAATTTAGCGAATTGTCCTATCTTAATTGTACTATGAGTACCATCAGGTTTTGAAACTGTGTGGTGGTTTCAAGGAAATAACAATTAAATTATAAAAAAGACTTAAAATTGCACTGAACAGAATAAGCAACCGATCTTTTGTTCTGTATTGCAAATGAAACAGATTATTGAAAAAGAAAAATATTTGTAAGGCAGGTACCTAGTTTTATTCATCAATTACTGATTGGATGGAGTCAGATCTGAATGTGTGCTTGCAGTATATTGTCAGATAAGCAGAGTTTAGTGGACTAAATAATCACGTTATGATATTTTTATGACTACAAATTGTGAGAATCCACTAAATAATCACAGTAGGATCAATGACATACATTTGGAAAATAGATTCATATCATGCCGACTTTACCAAATTTTTCAAATCTTGTTATCGCAAATAAATCTCATTGGCTGAATTTTTTATTTTTTACAGGAACCATCACTAATATTGTTGCTCCGGATTGTAGGATATTTGGTAGACGAACTGTGATCTGACTGCAGTGAAACATAATAACCAGCAGATGGCGGGAAAACATCAGAATCCTGTTGATATCAAGGCATCAGAACCGCATGTCAATGAAGTTTTGCAAGCAAAGGGCAATACCAAGTAAGTACTGACATCCAAATATGCAGCAAAAATGTCATTATCAGTCCCTAATTAAAAAGATGTGGTGATACCATGGTACAGTGTTGGCATCAGATGCTGTAGTGCTGTCATATGCCATGGTATTTATATGGCACGTGCTGTCAAAAAAGGTAACAAATGGGAACACAAAGAATATATATGCTGTAGTTTCTATTCTCCACTATATGAAGACTTATGCTTCTGAGACCCCCCAAAATGTGAAAAGGGTACCAAAAAGATGCTTTTTGGCAACAGACTGGTGTAGTTACAGTACCAGATCCAGCCAAACCCCTTACCCTTTGATGGAGCACTTTACTAAGGGGTTGTTTCAAGTAACACTTCTAAAATGTGAAGTGTTGGGAGGCCTCTGGGAGCAGGATTGAGAAACACTGAGCAGTATCATTGTGTTGGTCAATATCCACATGTACAAGTGAGGGAGAGTCAGGGGCGGATTAGATGCTCTTATCTCTTAAAGGGTAATCAGTAACTACTGTAGCATATGCACACACACATTTGCATATACTGTTGACACCACATGTATTTCATCATATGAAGGCACTGAAACACTAACTGGGCTTCTCTTTTTACATTGTTCTCGTTTCTTGTATTAGGATCAGTGATAGCAAGTAAAACCTCAGCGTCATGTGCCGGTAAAGAGTAAAGCTCAGTAGGACATCGTGTTATCAGGGCTCTTCACTGAGAGTTGAGTGGTTTAGGGTTGCATGTTCAATATTGCAGATGATGGTGTTTAATAATTGATTCTTATGAAGTCTAATGGCAGCTTCACCACAATAAGACTTCAGTTACACTGACCTCTTTATTCAGAGTGATACTCACTACTAAACGTGGGCCAATGTTATATTCCTTCATAAGGAAAGTATGTGCATACAGGTCTCTAACAATGTTTGATATAGTAAAATGTATGTGACGTAATGAAATAATTACTTTGTAGGTTTTACATAACATTACAATTTAAATATAATTTGCTCTAATTTAATTAAAATCTACTATATGGAATCATTCACAAAAAATAATTTCTAGTAACCACAAAAACTAACTGGTTTTACTTTTAAGTTTATACTATATAGGGGACTTCTTAAGGGAGAAAGAAATGGCCTAACCTAACTCAAAATGAATTCAATTTTATAAAATCAATTTTATAAAAAACAATTTGGCTTTGTTATGCCAATAAAATGTCAACTATACATAAGAAACACAGTTATAAAAATTATACAACTACATGGTCTGAGCAGCTTGTCAGTGTTTGAATTTATGAGTTGATATTAAGGTAAATGTTCACTAAATGTGATCATGGATTGATCATTTTGTACTAATTAACAAGTGTAGCAGTTTGTAACCAAGTATTTGAGATTGTCAGGGACCAAATTTGTCATTGAAAAAAAACCATATTTATCACCTACTATTCTGACTGTTGGGTGGTTCTTTTCTCAATCAATGTTTATGGAATTTATGGCTCTGCCTGTACATGAAAGTAGTAAACCAAGAGCTGAACGTATCCTATAGTTACATTTTTAGAAGCACCAGTTAATGAATATAGCAATGTCATCCATTAAATCAATGGGTCAGGCAGAAACCGAAGCCACACTAAAACACTGTAGGACAGTGAAGGACATAATGGTCAACTCGTGTTTCCGGTTTCTTGGACATCAGTCCTCTTCTGTGTCCTGATGACAGTCTCTCTCCCTCAGCATCAGTAATCAGTCTCATTCAGCTCTTGAGTGCTGCATCTTGGTAAGGCCAGAGTGTAACATAAAATCAATGTTTCATTAACATTTAATGACTTGGACTGGCTTAACAGCACCAGGACAGATGCATGTAAGCCAGGTTTCAGAGTGACTTTAGCTGCTGACTTGATTACAGTATAGATGTTCCTCCGATGATAGTTACAGCACTGTAAGGAAAGGATGATCCCAGATCAGCAGTGCCATTGCTGAGATGGGTAGGCGTTGTTAGGGAGGAACACAGGAAGAAGTCGCTCGTTCATTCTGATTTGTTACTCTGTATTCTTGTGTTTGTGATCAGAATTTATATCCGTCCAACAGTAAGAAGTACAGACTACAAGCACAGTTCTACTAGTGCAGGGATTTTAAACTGGGGTCAGGGTCTGTGAGTGAGATCTAAAAGCTCTAAAAGCATCTAAAAGCACTTTCAGTGTACATTTCATATGTTTCATTTGAGAGAAAGTAAAACATTTAGTCAAATAAAAAGAGGCAACAGACTGCTTGTGCTATTGATTTTATTGTTCATAAACATCACTATTGGCTTTACCCTTCATAACAGGCGAAATGTAATATCAGAAGTGGAAAAATCTTTACGGTTTTACACAGGGAGGAAGGAAGATAGAGAGAGAAGGCAAGGGAAAAGAAGAGAGACAATCTGAAATCTCTCAAGGACCATATGGAGGGCTGTGAGTTGCCTACCATATGCTGAAGGCTTTTGTCATGGAAATAACTCTTTATTTTTTTGGCACTTCATATTATTGTTCAGCCAGGCTGGGCACTTCCACAAAAGAAAAGAAAAAAAAACAGGAGAGAAAAAGAGGGGCCGGGACAAAGAAATATGTGTAGATCCTGGTGAACAGAGAGAGAATGATTAGCATTGTTAATATTGCTGGTAGCTACAGCAGGTAATGAGCTAATGAAGTCCCTGATCCTGTTCAGCCTGTCCAGGGTTAAACGGCTCAGAAAAGGTAAAAGCAAAGGGATCTGCTCGCATGCGGTGTCTCATTATTGCTGAGATCTATATACATACATATTTACACTTGCTTCAGGAAAAACAGGAAAAAAGCATTCACTTTCTCAGCCTCTTCTTCAGTTATCTCACGTTTCTGGACATTTGTGGAAAAATGATTTTTCTTAAAACAAAGAGATTGTGGTAGTCCTTTGGAATAGTATTTAAAAGAGCTCATCTACATTACATCAAGCTTTGCATAATTAGAATTGACTCTGAATTCAAGCCGTATTACAATGGAAAATATCCAGATGGATATTTATAACAGATAGTCTGTTGATTCTTCACAGCTGTGGGTGTGTCAGAAATATGAGGGGATGATTTAGGAAAAAAAGCAAGATGAATGTCCATTAGGGTCAGAAATGAATAGGATTTGGAGCAAGAATACCACAAAATGTGCTCCAGAAATTTAAAATGAGTTGACACGTTTTTACATGATATATCTGTTTGATAACATTTGTGAATTTTTCATATACGCTACCGTTCAATAGTAAGATTTTTTAAAATGTTTTTTTAAGTCTCTTAGTCTTTTAAGGCTGCATTTATTTGATCAATAATACTGTAAAAATGTTTTATTGTGAAGTATTTTTACAATTTAAAATAACTGTTTTCAGTTGAATATATTTTCAATTGTAATTCATGATGGCAAGCTGAATTTTCAGCAGCCTTACTCCATTCTTCAGTGTCACTTTAATATCAGTGTTGAAAACAGTTTATATTGCTGCTTAATTTTCTTGTGGAAGCCGTGATACTTTTTTTCAAGATTCTTTGATGAATAAAAAGATTGTTTATTTGAAATATAAATATCTTGTAAAATTTGAAATGACTTTACTGTTACCTTTGTTCAATTTAAACCTTTGAATGGTAGTGTATATACTATATCATAATATTCTATTCTATTGGTCTGTCTTATTTATAAAATGTTACGTAATGTTTTATGTTAACATTAACATTTTAAATAGCGATCACCATTGTAATCATTCTACCAGTGATCAAGTATTATTTTTTTAAGTAAAAATTTTCCTGAAAATATGTTCCAGAGGGTGCGTTTATAATTTTAATAGTTGTTATTATATTTCTGACACTGATGTCCATCAACAATGAGTGTGAAATACCATGCAGAACTCTGCTAGGACACATTGAGACACAGCGTGCCAATGTACGAGGTCGGGAATGGTGGAAAAGAGGCGAAGAGAAGAAGAAAAGTGGGAGGAGAAACTCATTATCTATTCCCCACAGGTTTTGGCCCATTACTGAGATTGTGCCGTCCTTTTTACAATATGCAAAACGCTGACAGAGCCTTTGGCTGGTGCTGCTCGACCTTCCTCACAAGGTCAAATTCAGACTCAATTATGCTCTCAGACTACTGTCTGTCCACCAACACCTGTTAACCCTTTAGGGGAGTGGACATAGCCTCTATTCACTTTGACATGAGCTGCATCATATATGCTGATGCGTATTGTCCTATGCAAGATTTCATTCCTCACGATGGTGCTAAATTAAATTTTTTTTTTTATAAAATAAGCATTTTTGTTTCCGCTTTTTCTGCTTCAAAGGAGAGACAGCAAGGAGACAGCTGATTTACACTGTCGCATTCTGATTGCACTTCTCATCCTTTCATCTCCAAACATCTTTGAGATCTTTATTATACAGGCAGCGGCACATTGGCGCCATATGCTCAGCTATTTCCATCAATACTGCCATTAAGCCTCTATTTTGTTTCATCTCTGTCCTGAACCCAGCACTCCTTTCTCCCAAACACCGAATAATCCATTCTGATTGGCCATTCAGGGGGGTCATTATTTCTGGGTGTAGGATTTGGGACTTCTATTTCACATGTCACTGAAACTCTGTCATATTCATGTCATCGTCTGGCGGCCGCAGCTTATGATGGGATTTATTTGGACAGCTAAAGCCAAATTCATGAAAAATGTCATGCTGTGGGTTAGTCTTTTTTGCATTCAAAACTATTGCTGAGACATAAGACAGTTATATTAAGTCTGTGATGATAGTAAAAATTCTGTTAGAAAAAGGCTTATTGCTGCTGATTTTCTTATTAAAATGTTGTTTAAATTTGTAAGTGCAAAAAGAACAAGAATTTTATTATCTGTCGAGTTCGATTTGCACTTTCAGGGATTAATATATTAATGTATGTTTTTGTTGATGTTCACATGTAAAAGAAATTTCTCGATTACTAAATTGTTTGGCATTTGGCAATGAGATGAACTGTGATGTCACAAATGTGGGTGGAGTCACAGATACACACCATATGTAGACATTCTGGATGGTCTTAGCTAGAAATGGAGTTCTAGAAACGACGAAATGGAGAGAATGACCTTCGAGATATTAAGGAGGTTTTCGTTTATTGCCCTACATTGACTGCTAACAGGACAGCTGTGATTATACAAGTTGCTGTTCCTAAGAAGAATTATTGCCCATTAAACAAAGCATCACACCTGAATTCATCTGCTTTCAAACACTGCATACCTTCCTTCTCAAAAAAACGAATAAAATCCCTCTACAGCTGAATCATGCATATAAAGATTTTCATTAAAGAGCAGCATCTTAAAAGGTCAACGGCAGTTCAGTATCCAATAACACAGAGAATAATCAACCAAATAAATAAATAAATAGATAGATAGGTACATAAATAAATAAATACACATGAAATAAATAAGAAAATGAAAATAGTGCATAAATAAATATAGAAATACTCAACAACAATACTGGAATGGTAGAAATGAGGTTTGTGTGATGGGCGCTTTGAGAGCGTGGACAGAGCAGAGGTTAGAGGTCATACCTGCCTCTGGGTGAGGTAATCATGGAGCAGGAAGACAAGGGGCGGAGCTCCAGGCATCTGGAGCACATGCAGTCTGTTTTAGTGTGAGGAAGCCCAGCAGAGCGAGCAGAGATGTTGTCGAAAGTCCCTGTCGTCTGTATTTTGAATGTTTCGAATGTCTGGAGATCGTTGAAATGTTTAGTCTTGAGTGCTGTTTCCTCCGTATGGTAAACACAGAGTGATGGTCGCTCTGCTCGAATAGTTACTGGACGTGATTGGCACAATAAATAAATAAACAAATAAATAATGGAACCAAGAAACTGCAGGAAACTTTGAATATAAAAATAACAATTGTAAATAAAATACCAAAAGTGTAACAAAAGTTTGTACCTTTTCAGAGGTCTACAATCTTTTTTTTTTTTTTCTTTTTTGCAAATACTGTCATTATTCACATGTTCATAAAAAGTTCATGTTGGCAGTTGCAAAAGAATTCAAAATAAAAGAGCAGCATAAAAATACAAATTGATTTCATTTCTCAAAAAGCACAAACCTGTTGCTGTCTTTTTTATGTCTTTTTATGATTTACTATAAAACATCAGGAATCTAAATATTATTACTATCGTTATTAATAGTATTATGTTCATAAAAATTTGCATGCCAGGCCTCATAATTGTACGTGTCTATATGAGAGGGTCTTTTTTTTTACCAAAGAAAAAAAATCCAGCATCTATTCATTATTGTCTTCTTATTATTGGGTTGGTTTGGTTTTTTTCTTGGTGAAAATATTGCTTTCTAAAAAAGGGAAAGTGGGGTCTGTGAAGGGAGTCTGTGGGGGGATTTTTGAGAGCGTTAACTCATCTTCATCTTTTCTCTTTTGTTAATTCTCGGAGCCAGACTCGTCCTCGTCTCCAGAGCCTCTGAAGCAGGCGGACTCGTAGTGCTTGTTCAGGTAGGACTTCAGCGCGAAGGTCTTATTGCAGCGCTTGCAGCTGTAGTGTTTGAAGGCCGAATGCGTCTGCATGTGCGCTCGTAGGTTGGACCGGTCGGCAAAGGCTTTCCCGCAGTGGGCGCAGGCGAAAGGTTTTTCTCCCGTATGCGATCGCATGTGCCCCTGAAGCAGCCAGGGCCGGCTGAAGGCTTTGCTGCACACGTGACATTTGTGCTTGAGGTCGTGAGTGAGGATGTGCATGGCCAGTGCCGGCATGGACACGTAAACCTTGTCGCAGGTGGGACACTTGCGTGCCATCTTGCTGTCAAGGCTGCGGTGGGTCTGCTTGTGTCGGCTCAGGTTGGATGAAGTGGCGTAGGTCTTTCCGCACTCGTTGCAGGTGTGTCGGGGACCTCCGTTGTTCACTGCCGCCACTTCTTTCTCATCATCGGTGGCTTTACTTGCTTCCACGATCTCTCCCTTCCTCCTCGAACGGCCATCAGATATGAAGAACGCGTCCATGGTGTAGCCCTCGCTGAGAGATTCGCTCTCACTGCTGAAGTATCCACGAGCCGTGAGGCCAGACTGGGGGCTGTCTGGGTGCTCCAGGTCCGGTTGGCAGTACTCCCCTCCTCCGCTGCTGACTGGGGAGTACAGCGGATCCGAGCTCAGCTTCATGTCAGCCTGCTTCTCCTCTGTGTATTCAGAAGAGCTGATGTAATCCTGGATGTAGCCTGCACCAGAGCAGAGAACATGAATAGATTATTAACTCATTGACCTTTCACTTCTACACTGAACTCCAGGTGTAAAGCAATTAAAGACACAGATGAAGTACACTACAGACACAATGTGAATGTCTGACACAACAAAACAGAAGTACAACAAGTGTAATGACAAATACACTGTTAAAATAAAGGTTCTTTATTGGCAACTATGTTTCCATGAAGAACCTTTAACATCCATTGGAACATTTTCATTCCAGAAAAGGAAGAAAAAAGGTCTTTGATTATTAAAATGTTCTTCACACAAAGGAAAAAAGGGTTCTTTTAAGGACCAGTCACTGAAAGGTTCTATCAGGAGCCCAAAATATTGTGGCATTGCTGCAAATGTTCCCCTTTTGAAACCTTTATTTCTAGGACTGTAAATAAGTGTTTCAGTGATATAGTTTGTATGGTGGAAACCAATTTTTTGACTATATTATTTGGTGCTGTTTCTCTACAGTTTTTTTTTTAATTTGCCAATTACCTTTCTATTAATTTATTCATTCATTCATTTTTTACTTAATTTGACATGACCTCTTATCTCAACATTGCAAATTTGTTTTCACAATAAGAACCCTTATTGTGACAATTGTGACTTTACAAATTGCAATGTGACTTTGTATCTCAGGTGAGAGTTTATATTTCATAGTATGGCTTTATGTCTCACAATTGTGATGATATTTCTGATTGATGATATTTTAAACTGATTTTACTATGAGGTGCAAATGGAATTCCATAGTTTCTGGTGGCTGTTTGAGGACTACTGCATAGCTCATTCATGTAAGTGTGTGTGTGTGTGTGTATGTGTGTGTGTGTGTGTGTGTGTGTGTGTGTGTGTGATTGAGACCCAAAGGGTTTTAACATGGTTAATGGCTAATTAAGCAGGTTAACTCTGGTGGAAGCATAAGTGTCTCTCTTAATCTCCTTGAGATGAAGAAGCCACTCAGACTCTCTTTTGCTTTGATGCGATTATCTGAGGCTTTCCTTAGAGTTTTGTGTTTATTTGTCCACTATGCACAGCATAATCTGTTAAAAGTGGAAGTAAAGAGAGGTTGACATTGTGAATGGATTTAAACCGTTTTAAGGAAATCTGGACTTTACAAAACACTTTCACTTCTCTCCGAAGAGAACCGAAGCTCTTTCCCAGATTTCAAAACATTGAAATTGTTCCAAACATTGAAGTATATTACAAATGTATTTCCTAATACAGGACATCTTATTACCTTTCTATATGCTGAAGCAAATAAACTCCCTCCTAACTTCTCTAAACTGATTATGGAGCCCTCTGACCATGAAGAGCGAGTCTTAATGCATCGTGAGGGTCATTCAGGAGCTGCTAAAAGGATTTCTGGCAGCCATGGGGGCTCAGACGCATTTATTGCCATTGGAATTCCACCGACATAATACACCTTCCAAGGTGCCATGTCTTCAACAAAATGTTTGCAATTAAATCTCTGTGCTAAAAGGGAAACCCAAAAGGCATTTAATGCAGTGCAGGATCTGTGTAAGCTAGTTATACAGTGAGACTGAAGACAGCAATGAGCAATAAGGATATAGCTGGCCAGGAGAAAGATCAACAGGATCAGTAGAGAGACTGAGAGGATGTTATTTGGGATATATAACTACATTGTCCACACATTGTCTTAGGGGTTTTTCATAATCATGTTTTCTGTCAGAACATCTGACTATAAGTATTGTTACCAAAGTAAAACTGTGGTATTAGCAATGAAAGAAAGAAAGGAAGAAAGAAGCTTACACAGTTTAGCATAAATATTCTGAATATAACTGTAATATAGTAATACAATCAATAATATAAAATAAGTAATTCAGTAATGCAACATTCCTAATAAAATAACAATATCATTATTTTTATAATTATACTGGACCAAGTTTGAAATAATAGATATGAATAAAATTAACTAGATAGAATTAAATAATATTGTGAATATAATTCAATTGATAATATAAGAAACTATCCATAATTTAGTAATATTAATCGAATCAACAATAGTTGTAGTAACTATGAAATTTTTTAGGGTTACATTATTGGATGACAGGAAGGATGGAGCTGTTTGTCCTGATGCTCGAAATTCAAGATGCAGCAAAAAATATCTTATGTATAATGTGTAATTACAGGGACTGTGTGCAAATTATTATACAGAACCATCAAGGGAAAATGATTAATATGCATAAAAAAAGAATGAATGTGTGTTTCCGATTTTCCGATTGCCTATGAAATATTGCAATGCAATATTTAATAACAGCATAAATGTAATTTTAAAAGGAGCAGCACAGCTTTAAAAGTTCATGTAATCTTGCAATGACCCAAAAACAGATAAACAGTCTGTTGTGTTTTTTTGTAACAGGTGGGAAGATATCCCTCATGTCTTATCACGCTTATCTGTGAAAAACACCATAGCAGGGCAGAGAGAGCCACACATCTGCTGCCGAAATCTGTCTGTGTGGACACAGAGCTCTCTGGACTCACTTTAGTCTCTCTAGAATAGCTCAGTTTAGCTCAACCTGTCCCATCATGTCCGCTCAGGGATGCTGGGCTTTACTCTGTATGCGTGATGCTATTTGCCCTATTGTGCGTGTGCGTGCTGCTGCTGCATCGTGTGACAAAAGTCAGTACTGCCTCCGGCCTCTCTTTTTTTTCATCTTCCTCATTCTCCTTCGAGCCGTACAATACAGTCCTCGGATGTCTTCAGTGGCGTCAATGATGGCTGAAACCCTACCTCCCCTCCACCACTTAGATTCATGTACCCGGAAGCAGGAGAGTGAAAAAGAGAAATAGTGAGATGAGGCAGAAAAGGAGGATGGGGGAGGAGAGCGAGAAAGAGAGAGTGCTGTTGGGAGGGGGGAGGGTTTGGACCGAAACTCAAGGGCAGTATGAGCTAAGGACAAACACATCAGCCCCACAAAGCAGCGTGTTAGCGTTAGCATTAGCTGTTACACACAACAAACTGGTATCAAGCCCGCTTCATACGGCTTTATTCGCATAAGCTGATTGCGCTGCGTGACCTGATTTGTGTCGGCATGAGTCAAAAAAACAAAAACAAACAAAGTCTGGGGGGCACAATGGAGGACGGGCTGGGGGTGAAAGGATGGAGGGTTTTACGGATTAGTTCGCGACAGAACGGAAAGCTTTATGTAACATCTGTTGGACTCTACGCACAATGTTCGAAACACACTACAGATATTTTTTGTAGGCTAACCATTTGGGAACATCAAGCACATGAAGTGAAGCTACTGTATTTAAAAATATATTTAGGCATCACACTCACCATTTTCGCAAAGCCGGACGCCCGGGCTGGAGCGAGAGCGTGTGAAGGAGTCATCGAGATGATGATGGTGATGATGGTTAGACGCTGACACGGGAGACGAGGAGAAATCATCCAGTTTGATTTTCTTCACCAGGAATGAGCGAGGCATGGTTCACACACGGTCGCACAAATGCACCAGAAATCCTTCACATCGGCCGAAGACAGAAAAAAACCCTGGTGAAAATCGTCCCGAATGAAATCCAGCGTATAAAAAAAGATCCACGTCCCAGAAACTAAAAAAAAAAAATGGTGACTTGATAAAGGAAAAATGAAGAGCACGCAGGAGAAGAGAGAGATGTCTGATGGTACAATACTGTGTGTGTGTGTGTGTGTGTGTGTGTGTGTGCCTGCTACTGTACACACACACCCGCTTACGCTGCTGAAAAAAAAAAGAAAAAATTCACTTGTTCAGCACTGGATAGCTCCTGGCCTGCAGCGGAGGCGGCTGAGAGGAGGAAGAGATAGAGAAGAGAGAGAGAGAGAGAGAGAGAGAGAGGAAGAAAGAGAGACAGACAGACAGAGAGAGGAGAGACTGAGAGACTAGCTGAGATCAGCAGTCAGGCAGGTTTTATAGAGGCAGACGGTGGGAGTGAGATCAGGTGGTACATCGCAATGGAGCTGCTCAGCATTAATCCATCAAACATCCCTCGGGACACACATCACATTACTACTGAACCGTCTGTGCCTTCACACACGCAGACAGACAGACCCCCCTCTGATACGCTCCCTCCCCTTCCCGAACACCCCCATTCTGTTAGAGAGAGAGAAAGGGAAAAAGAGAAGGAAAGGCCTGAAATGTCACACAGTCTTAAAATGAGTTGATACAACAACCAGCGTACATTCTGTTCGGTTCCGTTCCGCGTCTTCTGTCCCGTCTGTCTCGCTGACAGTCACGTCAAACGCTGGCAAGCTGTACTCACTTCGTTTTTCTTCTGTAAATCTGCAGTGTCAACTAGAATTTGTGTGTGTTTACATTTATATGCACTTGGCAGAAAGCAGTGCATTTGTGTTTTCTGGTTTTCGAACCCATGACCTTGCCTTTACAAATACAATTATTATATATTTAACTCAATGCTTGCTTTTGTTTTTAGTTTTCATTTTAATTTTAGCTTGTTTTAGCAATTTTGTTATGTGCTTTTGTCATTTTTATAGTTAATTTTTTTTAATAATTTTAAGTTTACAGTACTTCAGCATTTCAGTTATTTTATTTCATTTTAAGGTTTCTAAGTTTTTTAATATGTGTTATTTTATTTAAGCTTTCAGTTACTTAGAACATTTTTTTAAAGTTTTAGTTAATAATAACAACAACAACACTGATTTAACTGTGTGCAGATTCTTGGGACAGTAGTAAATGATGATAACTGTTATGTGGAGACATGTTAGACTTTATGAATCAGTGAAATTTTGAAGCAGATCTCCAGTACAGTATGTTGTACACACACACACACACACACACACACACACACATTCTCAGTGTGCACAATGATGACAAGTGCAGGCCACAGTTACTATGAATGGAGCTTCATAGGACAGGATGATGTCGGCATCTGCCTGCGTGCTGCACCTTTTATGTTCTTTATGTCTTTGTGCTCACATGTAAAGCAAGTGGGAGTCTCTCAAACCAGCCCCCCATTCACTTAATGAAGTGTCTGAATATACCACAGGCCACTCTCGTTCTCTCTTTCTCTCCCTCTGAGCAGTTGTCTAACATAATTTTTATACACACACATATTCGATATATTATATTATTTCGGATTGTTGTAATATTATTTATAATATTTATTTATAATGTCTTGTATATGCACATGCATTGAAATATAAATATTAAATAAAATAAGATTAAAATATAATTTTAACTCTTATAATAAAAACAGGTTATTTTATGTTTGTATATAAGTATTATTATATTATTATAAAAATCTCTCTCAATTTATAAAATGTTACATTATATTCATATTATTATATCACATTAATATTAATGTTTCATACATATATATATATTTGCGGCTTGTTTATTTGCATATATTTAAGTAGATCTGCATACTTTATATATTTAAATTTATAGCATTCATTACAAATATTAAATAATATAAAAATAAAGAACAGTATATTGATAATCTTTTTTTCTGTGCATAATTCAGATTCTATATATAATATTATGAATATTAATATAATATTATTGTCTAATATAAATACTATTAATGATTTGCATATATAGAATGTTTATATGCAATTGTTAATTTATGTATGCATATTTACATATATGTGATATTATTAATCTTACTTATTAAATTATTTATTTGCATATTTATTTACATTTATCTGTGTCTTAGATATATTTCAATTTTTATAATCATCCATTTGTTGCAATAATTTTAATAATCTGTCAAAATCACTGAAATTATCAACAAGTGAAATGTTACAGGTTGTGTGTGTGTGACCCCCCAACCTTGTTCACACAAAGAGAAAAAATCCCAATCTTTCATTTGAGCATCTGGTCAGTGCCCCAGGACAGGCGGTTCCCTCCACACCCCCACCCCCACCCCAGCGCCTGCGGGCCAGAGGGCCAGATCAGGTCTGCCTGCTGCGTGCTATGAAAGGCTTTGGGTTTCATCCAGTGATTATTGTTTGGGGGGATTTACTCAGTATCTCCATCTATCTTATCCTCAAATGAGGCTACTTTTTCCTCTCTCTCTCTCTTGCTCCATCACTCTATCCCTGTTTCTTCCTCCATCGCTCTTTCTGGAATGCTTCCTGTTTCTCTGATCGCAGGTGTCTGATTCTCTTTGCCTCCGTTGTGGTTTCATTTATCCGGAAGATTCTTCTTGCCCTGCTCAAAGGAGAAACTCAAAACCCCACGGTGGGAGATGCTCTCCTCCTCTTTCCTCCTTCTCATTACTGTCTCTCTCTCTCTCATGTTCATTCTTCATATCCTGCATTCTCTCATTGTTTTGTGACTTTGTAATTCATAAAACAGCACGGTTCCTTTAAATGTTTCTCAGTGATAAACTGGATTAGGTTTTTTAGATTTTTTTCTGCTCATAATTACAGTATTTTCCTGTTGCGCAGCAAGAGATCAGGACATTTTGAAAGCTTTTTCTTTGGTCTTTCATCATCTTGAGCATAAAAAGTAAAGTGCAGGCTATGTTGACCCAAAACTGCCTTTGTTTTGGTTTCTGCTTTCTCTGCTTCTTCACCTTGATCCAAATTGTAACGTTTCATTGCTTAGCATCTCATTATTGACCAAATAGAGACTTTTTACTTTATCAGGTTAGCAATCATATTTAATTTGACATGAATGAAAATGAATATACTCTGAAATACAGAATACAAAAGTGTTGAATTAGTGTGAATTATTCTAATTGAATGGGATGACAGAAATAATTTATCTTTGTGTGAAGGAGAGGTCACTGGTGAAGAAGAATTGACACCTGTGGAAGGGCTTTACCTCAGATCACATCACTTCCTCTGTGTTTCATTCAGTCGCAGTGGATAGTAGAGGCTCTCTGGGGCTGAGAGATACGAGCGCAGGGCTTTAAAGATAAAGAGAGAGAGTATAGAAGTCCAGGATATTAGAGAAAGAAAGCGTCCCTCAATCCCTCAGTCTCTAAATCAGGCTCCAGAGATGCCATTTTGGGCCAGATGACAAATGGCTCCTGTCTGCATCACTGAGGGAGAGAAGCATGCTGGGAGACTGCTCATTTCCACATAATTACCCGCCTTCTTTCTCTCTCAAGATTCAAGTTCCCTCTTTCTACCTCTGTTGCTCTTTTTTTCTCTACGTTGTCCTCCATCGCTCCTTCTATATTCTCTATCAGTACTAACAGAGTTTCTGCTCTCAGGCTGCATCTGGTCAACAAAAGCGTGCTATATTGATTTTCATTTTTCTTGTTTGTAGAGCACTTTGACAGCATCATGTCCATCATCTAACTGGTCGAAACTGACAAAATCTTGAGAGTTTCAGTGCAAAGCAACAGGTTTTGGTGGAATTAAAATAATTCTGATGTATACTTTCTATACACCTCTTTCTGTCATTTTTAAAGGTTTTTGGTCATTATTCAGATGCTTTGGTATATATATTATTGGTTGAAATTGAAATCATTTTAATTTATTTAGACTTTTTTAAACAGTGTAGAGAAAATTTTCAGATAATCTTGTCAAAAAAATTTCAAAATAAATGAAAAACAATTGTCAAAATAACATTTGAAGGCAAATTGAGGACTTAACTCAATTTAAATGACTGAATAAAAATATATTCCCTGCATTGCAAGAGCCAAATATGTATTTTTCTTCTTGTATCCTGTAAACTGTATAAATATGTACTACACTAATTTAAAATGAAAGAATAATGGCTTGCAAAGTCTTAGCTATTATTTCTTTATTTCTAACATCAGTGAATTTTATAATGGATATAAAATGTCATTCACAAAGTAAGCTAACAGCTACCGTTCAAATTTCCTGACATCCTGATAAACAACAAAAATGCAGCTGATTCGGCTCAGTTGGGTCTGAGATGTTACATACATAATTGATGCCGTTAGTTCCTTCTCAAAACGTCTTCAGAGAATGAAGGACCCTTCAGCAATGCCTGCACTCAGCCAAATTACACTTAAGTACCTGCTCAATATTTTAACAGGACTCTGGAGTCGGG
>JAFVLL020028555.1:0-10118 GCA_021397915.2 Tor tambroides | reverse complement strand
GGTAGGAAATTCACTAAATATCTTCATGGTACATGATCTTTACTTAATATCCTAATGATTTTTGGCATAAAAGAAAAATTGATCATTTTGACCCATACAATGTATTTTTGGCTATTGCTTAAAATGTACCCCAGCGACTTAAGACTGATTTTGTGGTCCAGGGTCACATATTTTAGCCAGAGATAATGGTTTGAAGTTAAAAAAATGTCTTAACGATGGATTTGTTCATGACAAACACACAGCTTTTCGCTTCACAAAGTACTATTTGATGGACTGGAGCGGTGCGGATTACTTTGGATTATTATGATGTTTTTATCAGCTGTTTGGACTCATTCTGTGGCACCCTTTCATTGAAGAGGATCCATTGGTGAGCAAGTGATGTAAATGCTCACCAATGGATGTAAATTTTCAGTAAATTGTCATTCTTCAATTATTCCTTTAATCCTGTTAAAATACAGAAATTGGTACATTAGGCAAATGTTAAAAGGTGGTTAAAAATATAAAATTTAACTTCAAGTTAGTATATCCTTTTTGAAAATAAATACTTTCTGAAATTACTGGCATACCAAAAGCATATTCAGTTTTTAAGGTACTGCATAACAGGATTGACCCACTGTGTTTAATGAATTGAACCATTCAATGAAATTTGGGATGGTCAAATAAACATGCTTCCTTCCAAATCAAATTACACCATTCCATATCACGTCAAAGCTCACAGGTTTTCCCACTCAAAACATTATACCTCATCATTTGCTCTTCTCCTTGTGTAATTTCAGTTTAAAATAGACAGACACGCACATGTTGCTACAACAATACCCAATTAAACAATAAAAAGTCTCTCAATTTACTTTGTGTTTTGCTCTGTAATCCCAACAGAAGTACTTCCTTTATTATAATTGGTTCCAGAGCACCCATTCAAAACATCACCGCAGTAGCATCTCTATTCCAAAGACAGCTGCAAAGCAAGATAAGTGGAAAGTATTGCTTCCATAGCTCTAACATGATTTATAGTGTTGTTACCACATCTCAAAATATTGAAAGTGTTGTGGATACCTGATGCCTCCAAGAGAACGTCTTCGAAAGATAAATTGCACAATTGCAGCAATCCAAGATGACTGGAAAAACTGCATGTACAATTAGAGGCAAGAGGTCACATAACAAAGTAAGCGCTGGTGAGAGATTTTAATGCCACCAAGGGACAAACTGATGGCTGAAATGAAAAACCTCACATGTGATGCATCTGGTTAATAATATAGCACTGGGACACTGGGATAAAGGACTGTGATACTGATTTAAGCAGAATAAAAGAATAACAATCACTTCATAAAAACAAAAATGAACCTTTCTTTTATCGCACCTGACAATTGGAAGTCATTCATCCAAGTCATCCTCAAACAGTCCCTGTGCATCTTTGATTGGATGGTATTCCATTCAATTAGCATGCTAATGAGGGCATCGTGTGTCTCATTGCGTCGAAGGCTCTGACAGGACAACAGCAATTAGCATAAGCCATTATCAATTTACTGAAAGACAGAGACTGATTGGTGGAGGGGAGGCATAGGACCACGGAGCTGGACTTTTAGACAATGAAAAGTGCTGATGCTAAACGGTTTTCCTCCTTGTTGTGATCACACTACAAGACAGCAGGTAGCATTTGCATATCGGATAAACAAGAGGTTGTGCATTCACATTCAAAGTGATTTTATTTTATTTATTTTTATTTTTTAATGGACATTTAAGTTTTGTTTGTCAAGATGGCCATTTACCTCAAACTTCAAAAGAGACTTTGAATAGCATTTTGATCGAGCTGAATGAACTATGACTATCTCAGTTCAAATAATTCAGAGCATTCAAAGACATTTCAGATTTGTCTCAGTGAAAGTACTTTATGTGAGGGTGTAGAGTTCACTGAAACTAAAAAACAGAACTGTGCTATAATAAATCAATGGAATCAGTGAATGGGCCACATATTTTTGCTACTTTAAAAATATTCTTTCATGAGTTTTTAAGAACCACTTCAACAATTCATGCAGAAAGAATCTGAAAACACTATTGGGCCCAAACCTGTGACTCAGAAGGTATGCCAATGAAATGCACAGAACATTTGCAAAAAGTATTTTCAGGCCTGGTTTGCATTCCACAAATTAAAGAAGCCAAACTGAGATCTGTGTAAGCTATAAAAAGAATAAATAAATCAAATAAAATTGTGTACGATGCTTATTTTTGCTCTTATCAAGTTTACATCAAGTACGTACTTGAGTAAAAGTACAGAAACAATAACAAAATATTACTCCAGTAAAAGTATAAGCACTTTTCCTTTCATTTTTACTTAAGCAAAAGTACTCGACATAGTGACATATTTTACAAACATATAATATAAATATATAACTAGTTTTATAACATTTGAAACTGCTACGTCAGCAGGGAAGATGCATATGCAGTCATGTGCACTATTTAAATAAAATATAGTGGTGTAAAAAGTATAAGCATAAACAATAAAAATGAATGAATATGAATGTAAAAATGTTTTTTGGAACAAGTGGGAATTTTCTAAACATGCTCCAGCTCTTCTTTTGTTAAATTTATGACAAATAACCCAAAGCCTGCCATTTCATAAGAAAGGAGCTATAAGCATATGCACACAATTTCATCTCTAGCTGCTTTTCAAACAGGTGCTTAGTGTTATGCAAAGCATACCGAAGCCATATTGCAAAACTTCATCCTGAGTCCTCTCTGCCTATTCACATCAGATCACAGTCTCCTCAATTCCTATTTCCCCAGTGAACTACTTTACAAATATTATGGCCAGATGATAAGGGAAATAATTATTCCACTGAACTCATGCCATTTCTTTCTTAGAAGTTTTGCAGGAGATATTTTGATAGTGGCAGCGGTGCAGATCAGAGCTTACTTTATTAGGTTGAAATGTCACAGGTGGACTGGCATTTAGGTTAATGAAGAAAATTATTGTCTGCTTTAAAATAATAGGGCATGCTGTCTTTGGATCAGGGCCTCTGACCTACAGCATGCTATACAAAGCAACTGATACGTTGGCAATATTTAAATGTATTAACCTTTTCTGTTGCTCTATTCACTGGTACAATTACCTGATACTAAAGAGGCTGACAGTACGAGTTAAAACTCACTGAAGTTGCCTTAAAATTACACAGAGTTAATAAGCAAGGCAATACTAAGGTTTTTAAAGAGCTCAGTCATAATTTCTGACAAACTACAATATATTCACACAAATCATAAATGAACCTGTCAGAATGAGTAAGACGCTCCATATATCTGGAAACTTGAGCAGAACACAAGAGCTATATTAAGGTTAGATAAGTTAGATGAGTTATATCTCACATTATTGGAAATGCCATCTGAATGCATAACTCAGACTCAGTGTTCACTGTAAATGAGATGCAGCATAGAGGTTTTATGCAAGAAGTTGGGTGCACACTGTTCAAATACCAAGACCTCGTTGAGTTCATTTACAGTCTAGGACAAGTGTCAATTCTGCATTCAGAATCAAATTCCCCTTAACTTTAAAGTGTACAGTCAATCACATGCCACTTTACATTTCAACAAAATAAGATGGTGGCCTTTGCCAACACAATTTCTTTTTCTTTCCTACTACAAATATAATTACCAAAATGAATATATTTGCACTAAAAATAGCAGGCAGCAAGAAGAAAGTAAGGCGGTATTACATGTAAACAACTGAATTAAATATAAGACATTCTCAAAAATAGACTGTACATACACATTCTAGCAATACTGCCAGATTATATTTTTCTTTGACCATAAAAATTGAACTAAATAAGTAACTAAGCCTTATATGTTTTTTGGGGAGTCTAAGCCACGTGTGCAGATTTTTAGTAAAAGGGGATGTGAAGCCTTATAAATAAATAAAAACATACATACATACATACCTATGACCAAACAAACATACAAACAACTGACCCTATGTACTTTTTGGGGAGTCTAGGCCATGTGCACATATTTGTAGTAAAGGGGTTTTGCGAAGCAATAAAAAAAGAAAAGACAGACAGACAAACAACAAAAATAAATACAAACAAATAAACAAACATACAAATAACTGACCCTATGTCTTTTGAGGGAGTCTAGGAAATGTGCACATATTTGTAGTAAAGGGGTTATGTGAAGCAACTATAAATCAGACAGACAAACAAACAAATAAATAAATAAATGAATACAAACAAACATACAAACAACCGAGCCTATGGCTTTTTAGGAAGTCTAGGCTATGTGCACATATTTGTAGTGAAGAGGTTGTGTGAAGCAATTAAAATGTACAGTGTACAGATTTGTAGTTACGTGGGAGGCAAAGCAATAGAAAATAAACACAAAAAGTAACAAATATTCTGTTTTTTCTTTGGGGAGTCTAGGCCATGTGCACAGATTTGTTGTAGTGCAAGTCTGAATAAGAGGAAGGCCAAACAGCTACAGCAAGACACAACATCAGCCATTAATGATAGTGATGGGTAGGGTTTTCTGTAAGCTTTCCGCAAGTCTTCTGTAGCATATGCATCTACTCTATTTAAAGTCCAATTTGCAAGTATCTTGTCCAAGTGGATATGAATAAATATTTATAAAGTACCTTTTGAGTTTCAGCTGCCAGTTGCTGAAGGGAAGGCGACGCTATGGCCTGTAGGGATCCAGGGGCTCTGACGGGACTGTGCAGGCTGACATAAGCCACTGCCCTGCTCTGAAGAACCACTGCATTCTCCTGTACAGACACACAGAACACAGCCGTCTGCTGCCAACTGATGATATGTCAGAGCCTTGACAGATATTTTGGCATAAAAGCCTGAGTAACCCCCAATGAGACACTACAATTTTGTGAAATGAGCATTGTGAATAATATGACCCATTACTGTCTTTCTCATACTCAAAAACAATCATTTTATTGTGACATTATAAGGGGCTTCTTCAGATTAATGATGACGTTTACATCGTACTGATTAGAATAAACTCTTTTGCCGAACAGAATAATTTCATTAACACTCCAAAATCATCCATCTGTCTGATTGAATCTTCATGGCTTGCTGATCATGTTAGCAAGCTTTTGTACGGCTGCTCAAGGCTAATCTGTACTATTTTTGTTTTTCCTCCATTGCTTTAGCTGTCAAACTGAGGAAGCGAAAAGGGAAAGTTATTTTGACCTACTACTAAACTCAACTTTGGGGTCATGATCCAGTTATCATTGGCAGATATTTATTTATAAAATATGCAGCTTATATATGTAAATTGTAGGCTATAATGTGACCCAGATGTTGTGTAGGAGTCATAAAAGTGCACATGCTCATTTGTCTTGTTCCTACATGATTTACTGTACGGAGGCGATATAATAACAGGCTGATTTCCATCTTGAAATTTGTTTAAGGATGTTGAAGTAAGAAATAACCTAACTTCAAAAACAAACAAAACAAACAAAAAATTAACACTAGAGACAGTAAAACATCAAGAACCTTTATACATTTCATACAAATTATGATTACAGGGGAATATTATTGATTAGAAAATACTCATTTTGCATGGTTCCTTGTGTAACAGGTAGCGCTATGTAGTGCACCGTAGCTACTCCCTTTCTATGTGTATAACCTGTATGGCAGGATACACGCTATGGACCAGAACTCTAGATTCGCTACAGAGGGCAAAATGAGGTAAAACACATTAACACAAAAACCAGACAGACCAGGAAAATGACTTTTACCAAAATGGTTTCCTTTTACTTTGCCGGAAATTTGAAAATGAATGTAAAATGAAATGACAATAACAATAACCAATAAAATTCTATAAAAACAATGGAATTGTCTCTCTCTCTCTTTAGGAAATCTAGGGTTTGAGCTCCTTTGTAGTTAATTGATCTAATTATATCTATTCATATTATATTTATTTACTTTGGTATTTAAATTGCGGTTTTGTATATAAATTTGTTTTTAATAGACTTAAATTCAGTTTTAGTTTTATGTCATTTCCCGTGTTCTAATTTATTATAGTATTTGGAGCTTTGTTTCTTGTTAATTTAGTTGAATTAGAACAGTTAACCCAGAAAAGAAAATACAATTCAAATAACAATTACTTCAAGAAAATAAAAAATCTAACTGAAAATAATACAACTTAACAGTAATTCACTGTAGATAAACAGTTCTCAGTCCATGGAACAATCGTGTGTTTGTGTGCAGAACAAACAGTCCTTTGAATCCAAACAAATGTGAAAGTCTCTTCGTATGGCGTAGTGCAAAAATGTCTGTAGTGCACCAATCAGTTCTGTACGATACTCAGTGTTGAGGTAATTGCTGAGAAATACCACTGAAGATAAGGCACGGATCACTCGACGAATCACAGGTTTTCTTATCTCTTTAGGACCTTTTAGCTGGGAGGCTCGCCATCTCATGATCACAGCTTATTCTCGAATCTAAAAAAAACCTGACCTGTTTATACAACAGCAAACATCATAAGCAATTAGTATGACTTTTAAACTCAATATATCTCTCATAAATTAACTCAACTAGATGAAAAAAATACTATTTGACCTCTTTTGTTATTCAATGCATAACAAATAATTTTCATAAATTATATTACTCTGCTTATTTAGCATTTGTGAAGTCTTCAGAAATACAGTACATACAGTTACAACACATTAAACATACCATCTGAACCATCTACCATCAAACATACCATCATCCACTCCAAAATCAATCATTTATCACACTAGAATGACCCAAATGAGATTAATATGAGGGTTACAACATCATACAACTTAGTATTTATGTATATTAAGCAAGGATGAATGTTATATTTGCCTTTTGATCCACTTTGATTTCACTCGCGATCTGTGAAGCTCGTACTCTCTCTGCAATTAGGCGTCTCATTTCAGTGACGTCATACACGCGCCCGTCTTATGACAAACATCACGCTTTAATTATTATAGTTAATTTAATTATTTTAATGTTAGTGGCACAGCAGAGCGACTTTGGCAACACATTATGTTACTTATTTCAGCATTTTGAGAGAGAATATAATTATTACAAATTATATTTATTTTTTTTTCCAACTCAATTTTGACTTGGGTTACACTTGCACATTTAACGCTTTTACCTCAAAACACTTTTTGAATCATACAACCAACTCCCTATACAAAGCTTTTTTTGACATAGTAAACTTGCTTAGAAGATCCCCCGGTAAAGCATTAACCTTTTAGGCCACTCACTAGACATTTAATTTCCTAACTGTGATACCTGCAGCAACCAACATAAAACACTGACAGATTCATGTCATTTTATTGGTTTTGGATAAAACCGAATGTGCTTTTAGCGTCACTCGTTGGACATTTCACCTCGAAAGTTTTGTAAAAGTACAAGAAATGTTACATCATTTAGCAGAAATGTCACCACAGGCACGTTTTACCAATGAGCCTGGACTGGAATAGTCAAATATTACCTTCCCCCACTCAAAGGAGCCGATGTTGCCCAATGAGGTTCCCCCCCAGGAGCAGAAGACGATGGTGCGGTCGGGCTGCCAGCCCGCACGGGTTTGAGCCGTCATGGAGGCGATGATCTGAGTCATGACTGCAGAGCCTTTCCCCCAGTCCGCCAACGCACCCTCGTACCAGCTGCCATGACGACTGCCAACCAGTACATATCGATCTACAAGGGGAAACAGAGCGGGAACACTTACACACAAAACAAGAAACAAACAAACGCTCACGCACCAACAAACATGTTCACGCACGCGGAGGGTCAATCAACTACCACCTTAGGTATATATATTATTGTTATTATTATACAAAGAAGCATTAAATTAATCAAAAGTGACAGTAAAGATATTTATAATGTGTAGTATTTATATTTATACACAAGATTTGGTCACACTTTATATTAAGTGGCCTTAACTACTATGTACTTGCATCAAAAAATAAGTACAATGTAATTATTGTGGTCATATTGTATTGCAAAACACTTTTGCTGCTATTGAGGTGGGATACGTGTAAGGTTAGGGACAGGTTTGGTAGTATGCGTAGGTTTAAGGGTAGGTTAAGGTGTAAGGAATGGGTCAACAGTGTAATTATAAATGTAATTACAGAAATTAATTACAGATGTAATTACATATAGGTATTTTTAAAAATATAGGTACAATGTAAAAACATGTATGTACACAATAAGTGCATTGTACCAAATGATTAATTTAAATGTAAGTACATAGTAGTTAAGGCCACCTAATATAAAGTTTGACCCAAGATTTATATTTCAAATAAATGCTGTAAAAACGACTTCCACAAAAATATTAACCAGCTGTTTTCAGCATTAATAATAATAATAATAATAATAATGTTTCTTGATCATCAAGTCAGCATATTAAAATGATTTCTGTAGAATGGCTGCTGAAAAGTCAGCTTTGTGATCACAGGAACAAATTGGATTTTAAAATATATTAAATTAGAACAAAGTTATTTTAAAAGATAATAATCTTTCACAATATTACTCTTTTTCCTGTATTTTCACAATCAAATCAATGCAGCCTTGGTGAGCATGAGAGACATGTTATAAAAACATAAAATCTGTGTGCATTGTACACACATACTGTATGAGTTATACTTTCTCTAGATTTGCACACACTCTGCCTTCACGTACACCAACACACAGACCAGAAAAGAAACAATTTCTCATGCAATTAGCCGCAGGCTATAAGCGGCACTGGGCCACCTCTGACTGACAGCTAGTGAGGGTAGAAACAGACTCATCGAGCTGACAAGAGCAAAGAACTAAGGAATATTGTAACCCACCTGTACTCAGGAGTACCGCTGCGGTCTTAAGGGAAGTTATTAAATTGACATCAAAATGATAAATAAACAAGACAGTCAACTGCCAGATAAATGAAAAGTAAACATGTTATAAAAAGACAAAAGTCAAGGAGAAGAACGCCTCTGCATGATTTATGATACGTAATTAGTGACTGGGCGACCAATTATGACAGGAAAAGAGTGCCGTAAATCTGGAAAGTAAATCATGGAGGGCTTAAATGCATAGACACAGTGACTTTTACAGTCATAGGGGCGGGGGTGAAAGATTAAACGCTTTCATTACATCAGATGTACGATTAAATCATCCTGAAGGTGAAAATAGTGGTCCGTAATTAAAAGCCTATTTTCGGCAGCCAAGTGACCTGCATTTGGACAGTGGCGGCAGACGTTGTTTTAAGAGATTAGTTTGTCATAGCGCAGGGAGGAAAAAGGGCTGTTTCAGCACATGGGCTCAGATTTAGCTTTATTCGCCCCCTGGACTCGTGGTTTTTCAGCGGATGAAGGAGAGAATGCTTAGATTGCACTCTTGTTTCGCTCTGCTATCACGAATACAATAAAACACTGTGACAAAGCACTGTGTCTTTGTTATGTCAGACCAAAGAGTGCAGCGGTTTAGGACTGTGCCTGCGACACGCTGGCAATATCACGCAGTTAAAATGAGAGTGATTTGTTATTTAAATGAAATAATCTTGCATTAAGTATGACAAAAAAGCCCTTTGGGTTTGTAAAATGATAATTTGGGTTACAAAAGCACTGTCTTGAATTTGTGCTGACCTACCTGGATTGGTTTTGCCTTTGAGATATCCAATAACATTGTGCACAGTCTTGAAGGATGCCTGGTTTTCAATGGTGAGATTTATGATTTTTCTTGCTGAGGAGCAAACAGAAATTCCAAACGAATTAGTGAGGGTTATGGGACATTGACCAATCCAAAAGTTCAAATCCAGCTACAAGAAAAAAAGGGAAAGAGGATGAATGAATGTTTATGTTTATTTCATTCATGGATATTTTTCCCACAAAACTTACTTCATCATCCTCATATATATAATTTATAAAACCATGATGAAAAGGAGGCAGGATGAAGAATATCTTATATTTCCTGCCCCCTCAAAAAAAAAAAAAAAAAGGAAAAAACAACAACAAAAAAGTCATATCCAAAAACTCAACATATCAAGTCCCCATCAATGCATGACGATAACAATTGAACAAACTAGAAACCAAAAACATCAACCCAACACAAATTCCAAAGCAAAAGCAAACCATGATAACAACCATCATCATCATCATCAATTTCTAT
>JAFVLL020028554.1:0-22235 GCA_021397915.2 Tor tambroides | reverse complement strand
ATAAACTTTTTTTTTTTTTTTTTTTTTTTTTTAAGTGTGAAAAATATTTGAATAATGTAAGGAACATTTTTTCACTATAAAGAACCTTTCCTGCAATGGAAAGTTTCCATGGATGTTAAAGTTTCCTCGTGGAACCATTAATGGCAATAAAAAGAACTTTGTTTTTAAGAGTGTATTTCATATAAACTGCATTTTCTAGGCTATATAATCATTAAAAACAAAGGTTCTTTATTGGCATTGATGGTTCCATGAAGAACCTTTAACATCTATGGAACCTTTCCATTCCACAAAAAGTTCCTTATGGTTCCTTTTAGCCTTTGGATTTTTAAAATGTTCTTCACACTTAGAAAAATTGGTCGTCTTAAGAACAGTTTCCTGAAAGGTTCTTTGGGCAGCCCAAAATGGTTCTTCTGTAACATGGTTGCAAAAAGCCCCTTTTGGAACATATGTATACAGGGGTGTGTTCGGAGGGCCTACACAAAGTGGTCCCTGGGGGGGCCCCCTCAGTAGAAACCGCATTCAATTGCGCAGTGCCTAAACACGCTACTGTATGTATATTGATCTTTTTAACAGCCTGAGAACCATTTTTGTACTCTTGAGTGGCAATAGAGATTTATGCTTTGAAATAAACATTTAATGTTGCAGATCATTTGGGTTATGCAGTGTTTTGGACATTTTCATCTGGATGTGTGTTATTTATAAAATACTTTGGACTTGCATCAAAACTGATGAAGTTGTATTATACACTTAATTCCACACATCAGTCAGTGTCAGAAGAAAACAACAGCCTACATCCTAAGAGCTACTACCATCGATCTCTTGAGTAAGTGTCTACCCTGTCTTGTTAACATATCCAAAAGGAAATATATTCTTCTTTCTCTGGGTGTAGAGTGTTACGTCCCAAATGACACCCAAAGTAATGTAATGCAAGGAACTGCTTGGGCGAGTTTGATGCAGCCAACACCAAGGGGGGAATAACTCCAGAGCCCAAGGGCCAGAGGGTGGGGGAATCACCATGGCTCACAGTCTGCAACCCCAGCACTTCACATGCAGAAGTAGTCCCGGTGAGTTGCGCATGAGCGCGGTACAGCGCCACCACCCGAGCTCATGCTGCTCCGATGCTGGCTGAGTACTGAGGCACTGTATACATCCGACTCTCTGCGGGGGTAGATACCAGATGCAGAATTGACGCATACGCCTCTATCCAATCAAGTTTCAGCCGATGGCGCCCCCTATGGGTTCATTCCATGTAACTGCACCCAGGGGCTGTTTACACCAATTTCGGAAGCATGTAATATAACATTTAATGCGCGCACAGACACACTTGTGCATTCAAGGTAAGCTTAGATGGGGGTAAATATTGGATTGGTGGTCGTCTGACACCTCTCACCACATAATCCCCCACCCACCGCCTCTCTCCGTCGGCACAATGCTTTTTTATGCTAATCAAACACACATGTCACTTCCGTCCCTTTTCACACGCCATTTTGGATAGTATAGGTACTGGACCGGGTCGTATTGTTTAAGTGGATGGCGGATTACGTTAATTGCTGTCAATTACACCGTCATCGCGCGTCTTGTGGACTGTGCATCATCGCAAACGCAGCACGCGCTCGGCGGTTCGCGCTCCTTCTTCCTCCGGGACACCCGTAGACCGGCACAGACTCTGCTAGATGAGTTGCAGCAGCTCATTCCCGGCAGACAGACAGCTTTGGGTCGGGCCGTGACAGGAGTCGAGCTCCCTCTTTCGGCGGTGTGTGTCCGCCTGGGAAGCGGAGGACGAGGCGCTCGGTTCGGGGGGCGGGAAAGTGACATTACGCGCTGCAGCTAGCGGAGCGCGGGCCAGGTAACGTTCAACTCGCTCCCCGTTGTGCGTTTGGGGAACGAAACCGAATAAGAATTGACTGAGACCTGCTAACTTATTAATAATAACTGGAGGAAATCTGAAAGGACTTAACTAGACTCTCAGGTAGAAAACCTAGCTAATTGTTTGTGTCATACAGTTGTTAAACAGTTCTCTCAGGTCGTGAATTAAAAATAAAGTTTTTATTGATGTGTTCTTACCGTTGTAAGTGTAACTGTGGGTTTTTATCAGTCACACAGACCCTAAATCCGACCACTCACTCCAGCCCGCTGTTATATCTCCGTTTGCTTTGACAGTTTAGGCTAACTCATCACGAAAAGCTCACGCTGCAACGAATGTTAATCGTTAAAGGGACCGTTCACCAAAGATAAAACAAATTATGTCATCGTTTATTCGCCCTCACGTTGTTCTAAGCGCGTATGAATTTCTAATAAGCTAAAAGAAATGTTAATCAGAATGACAGCCTGTCATTTTTTTTTTTTTTTTTTTTTTGGGGGGGGGGAAAAGATGCACTGAAAGTGAATGGTGACTGAGGCTGTCATTCTGTCTGACATCTTTTATTTCGCACAGATAAAAGAAAGTAGTGTAGTATGGAGCAGTATTAGGTTGAATAAGTGCTTTTAATCGTTTTTATTTATTTTTTTGTTTTTGGTGAATTGTCATTTTAATTATCGAACAAGCGCGGTCAGTTGAGCGCGTGCAGTTTTACTAATAACGAGCTAAAGTTGGCGCTTGTATGATTTGATCTCGTTTGACATGTCAACAAACCAAACAGACCAACGTGTGACCAGTTTCTAATTGGTCAGTTGTTTTCCTCGTCAGTGTGTTGTCATACTCATGTACTTGCCTACTTGATTTTGCTCTATATCATTTGTAATGATTGTTGTTCTTTGAATGGCAAATTTGATATTTACTTTAGTATTTACCATCCTGGGTAGTATAGATGTCATTCAGCAAATTGCAGTGCTTGAATTTGACATTTAGACAGCTTATGTTTATCATGCTGTGTGTGTGTGTTTAATATGTACAATGTTGTTTTCGCAACTGTAGCTGTGGTGTTGGGCCTTTGATGAAAAGATGATGCTGATTGTATTTACCAGCAGTATGTTTTTCTCATTAACACAGGGTCCATGTTTTTTGGATATGGACGGCCATGAGGCAGTTAATTAAAATGTGACAGATATTTTAATTTTCTGTTTGTGTATGTATGCAAACCAAGTCATCTGGATGCTAGGAGATCATCAGATAACCTACACCCAGAGCAGACTCTGCAGATATGGCTTTCCACGCACTGGCCTCTGCTGCTGCCTCAACAGGAGGCGCCATTCCAGGGCTGTAATGCAGAAGCCTGCACAAAAAAGGGAGCGGAAAAGGCACATAGTAGGGAGAGGCTTATATAACATGGAGGAAGAGCTGTCCTCTAGCGCCATCTAGAAAGGATGGGAGAAAGTCAGTGAGGCGATGAGGAACGCCTAACCAAAGAGAGAGAGCCCCTATTCAGTGAAACTGCTGCTCTTTGTTCAAGCAGGGTGTACCGTATGATGCTTGTGATTGGTGACGCCAAGAGCTGATGCAGGTTTTCCATGAAGGCAGGTCAGATAGGTACATGACCTTTGACCTTAGTTGAACTTTGACCTCATTTTTGCAGGCTGCTGTGGGATTGGCCTAATTTAGCGTTGCAGTTGTGCATGTTTGGCTCTTCATGTACAATATTCATTAGAGCACAGATGTGCAATGCTGGTACTGTAGAATGTTGGTCATAGATTCATTGGATGCGTTTTTTGGTTGGGCGATCATATTTTGAAATGGTGCCATCCCATAGACATCAAGAGCTGAAGCGCTTGTACTTGGTGCTTGGAAAGATTTTAATTTTGCTTTGGTATTATATGTAAAATAGATTTTATATATATATATATATATATATATATATATATATATACAGACTACTATTGAGATGCAGAAAATTGTTAGAGTAAAGATGCACCAGAAGTGAGTAGATTTGTTTCAAATAAATGATGTTCTTTTGAACTAGTTTTGCCATCACAGGAATAAATTAATTTTAAAACATTAAAATTGAAAACAGTTATTTTAAAATGTAATAATATTTCACAATATTACTGTTTTTATTGTATTTTTGATCAAATAAATGCAGCTTTGGTGAGCATAAAAAAAAAACTTCCTTTAGAAACATTAAAAACATCTTTCAGACCCCAAACTTTTAAGTGGTGGTTTATTCAAATATAATTTAATTATAATCTCATAATTAAAAACACAAATTAATGCATTCAGTTCCTTTTTAACAAAACATGTAAGGTTGTGTCAGTCTGTTTGGATTAATTATAGACTACCACATAGGCCTATACTCCAGACAGAAGTTGATTTCTTTAATCTTCACCTCATACATTGACTCTCCTTATTCTCACTGACATTCTCATTTGTAGTAGTACCATTGATGATAATTGTATGCCACCATACAAAGGCCGCAAATTAGTTTCCTGTTGTGAAAGGAATCTTTGGAATTTAATTCATAAATACATTTGTTGGTTGTGGCTTTTGATGAAGAAGTAAAAAATTGGAAAAAACTATTGTAAAATAAGAAAGTGATATTGCATGGTGTCAAAAGTAAGTTGGCTTTTTGCTGTCTGTGTTTATTATGCAGCTCATTTTCCCAGGCTGTGATGAGAAAGATGCTCTCTGACTCATTTGTTTTGCTTTAGACCTTTTCCTCTCCTAGTGACCGTTTCTCTGACATGAGCTTGTTTATGATTTGGATTAAGGTGCATTTAAACAGTCAAATTGATAGCGTCACAGTGAGATATATTTTAATATACTATTCATGTATTATTCATGTTCTCTGAAGTCATTCAAACACTACAAAATGTGTATTATTCATTCATGATGGCAATAATGTGATATTTTATTTTCAGGTGGCAGAATGTTTCAACTCCCAGTGAACAACCTCAGCAGTCTAAGGAAAGCTAGGAAGAATGTGAAAAAAGTGCTGGGTGACATTGGCTTGGAGTTTTGCAGGGAGCACATTGATGTAAGTATATTTCTCTAGTTAAAATGTCTCCATAGGCAAGGAAGTACATGCTCACTATCATGGACCATCTGAGTCCCCTTAAGACAGCTCCAAATGGCTTAGTATTTTTGTTACATTCTGTGTCACAGTGTTACCATTATCTCTGTAGCTGTGAAATCTGTGAAATCAGCTTGTTGGCGTGCTTTTACCATTCATCTTCTAACCTTGAGTCTTAACAGTATTTTTTTGCTAACGCAGTAACACATATGGTGCCGTTTCTTTAGATTATGAAGTAGGCCCATGTGAACTTTAGTATTTGAGATTGCCAGAAATAAAGCCGCCTCCCTTGCTTTTGATAAATCCACTAATTTTGTTGCCTGACAAAATTACTGCATCTACCACAATTTCCATTTTTTCCAATATTCTAAAACAACACCACAAAGGAAAATCTGTGTGAAGGTTAAATATTTGTAATGATTATAATAAAAGGCTGTATTTTATGATTTGTGTCTGATAAAGTGACATTGTGAATATCAGTGATTTATAATGTACATTTTGGCCATTAAATTTCCTAAAAACCATGCCTAGTATCTAGTTGCTTGCTTATGAACTATAAGAAAGAGCTATTTTATTAACTGATTCAAACCCCAAATAGCAGAGTTAGGAAGTTTAGAATTTTTTTCTGCTAATCAGTTTGTGTGAACTGATTGATTCAGTGCAAAGCAATTCATTAGTTTTTTCAGTATTCATTCGTTTTACACATGTACATGTGCAAAGCATTTGAAAAATCTCTTCTACAAAGACATTTTATATGTAATCTTTTTCCCCTCCAGGACTATAAGGACTTTGTTCCCAATGAGTTCTACATTAAGAACACCACATGGGACGATGTGTGCATGTATGATCCCTCAATGACCAAATCACAAGTGAGTAGTAACTTAAATCTTACTAAAGGACAAGGGAAGCATATTAATCTTTTGTCTTTTTTTTTTTTTTAAACCCATCTCTGTTTTTTTCTTTACCCATTTGTCCTCTTTGTCTTTTTAGGAGTACCGCTCAAAGCCGTTCTGTTGTTCAGGATGTACATTCTCCTCCAAGTTTTTCTCCGCCTACAAGAGTCACTTTCGTAATGTGCACAGTGAGGACTTTGAAAACCGCATTCTCCTTAACTGCCCCTATTGCACTTACAATGGGAACAAAAAGACTTTGGAGACACACATCAGACTGTTTCATATGCCCAACAATGTTGTGCGCCAGAATGCTGGAGGACTTCAAGGGGCAGGGTTTGGCTTGAAGGATGGTGTTCGCCTGGATAAGACACGTGATAACATAGAGCAAGCAGTGTACTACTGCAAGAAATGCACTTACAGGGACCCGCTATATAATGTGGTGCGAAAGCATATCTACCGGGAACATTTCCAGCACGTAGCGGCACCGTACTTAGTGAGGCCTGGTGAGAAGACAACACCAGCCAATGGGACAACAGCAGGCTCTGGTACAGGGAGCAATGCTGATTCTGGTGGAACCAACAGTACAAGCACAGCCATCCACTGCAAACGGTGCCTCTTTGTACCTCGTACCTATGAAGCCCTTGTGCAGCATGTCATTGAGGACCATGAGCGCATTGGTTATCAAGTAACTGCTATGATTGGACACACCAATGTAGTGGTACCTCGGGCGAAGCCTGTGATTATGGTGTCCGCTAAAGCTCAGGGTGATAAGGGCATCATTGGTGTAATGCCAAAGTGTACAGTAGTGACTGGAGTACGGCCTTTATCAGCTCAGCAGCTGAGTCGTATTGTTATTCCTAAAGGGAGTTTGAACTCCAGTGGGCTCCTGTCAGGTGTTCACCTGAAGCAGGGGGCATTTGGTCTGAAGCCTGGTACTACACAATCCTTGACCATTGGGGGACAACAGGTGCAGCTTTCAGTCCCACAGCAGTCTCAAACAAGCAAACCGCAGCTTTCTGCCAGTCTTCGTAGTTCAGTTTCTGGATCATCATCCACTTCCATACTAAAGATCCCTCAGCTGAACTCTCGAGTTCAGGCAGCAGCTACTACGGTGTCATCTGTTACTTCCAAGAAGGGCAACTCTGTCATCGGCACATCGTACACTCAAAAATGGAAGATCTGCACCATCTGCAATGAGCTCTTTCCAGAAAATGTGTATAGTTCGCATTTTGAAAAGGAGCACAAAGCGGAGAAGGTTCCGGCGGTGGCCAACTACATCATGAAAATTCACAACTTCACTAGTAAATGCTTATACTGTAACCGTTACCTACCTAGCGACACGCTTCTTAACCACATGTTGATACATGGCTTATCTTGCCCGCACTGCAGAGCCACGTTCAATGATGTGGAAAAAATGGTGACGCATATGCGAGGGGTGCATCCCAATGAATCTGTTGGGCCACGGACAGACTCTCCGCTTACATTTGACCTCACGCTTCAGCAGGGAAATCCCAAGAATGTCCAGCTGATCGTCACCACATATAACATGCGGGATGCCCCAGAAGAATCGGTGGCATTTCATGCCCAAAACAACGCATTACCACCATCATTGCAAGGGAAAAAAACGGTTATGCCACCAGTCCCAAAGATACCCTCAGATGCCATACCGGCTAAGGCTACACCGCAAGCGGCTGTACCTTATAAGAAGGATGTAGGCAAAACACTTTGTCCTCTCTGCTTCTCAATTCTTAAGGGACCTATCTCAGATTCCCTAGCTCACCATTTGCGTGACCGTCATCAAGTTATACAGACGGTTCATCCTGTGGAGAAGAAGTTGACCTACAAATGCATCCATTGCCTTGGCGTCTACACTAGTAACATGACGGCTTCCACGATCACTTTGCATCTAGTGCACTGCCGCGGTGTCAGCAAAACTCAGAACGGCCGACCTGCTCCATCCGCAAGAGTTGCACAGGCCCAGGGGGCTGGTCTCAAACGGGCAGGTTTAGTAAACTTCGACCAAACTGAGCCAAAGAGACGGAAATCTGCAACCGATGACCAGACTGGGCATAGCCCACCACTTTCAACTGACAAACCAGATGAACCTGTAGTCTTTGCCTTGGACCCGAAGGGTTACGAGAATGAGTCCTACGAGACACGAAAAGCTTTCCTCACTCAGTACTTCAACAGGCAGCCTTACCCCACTCGTCGAGAGGTGGAGAAGCTTGCGTCCAGTCTCTGGCTTTGGAAATCTGACATTGCGAGCCACTTCTCAAATCGAAGGAGGAGATGTATGCTGAATTGTGAGACCTTAAACACTCAGGTCCTGCTGGGATTTAAAATGGAAGACATTATAGATCTGCAACATCCCATGAACTTTGACTCAAAGTGCTATTTCAAGAACCATAACCGTGAACATAAAAGACGAACTACTAGATATCGGATAGGCCGATCTGCCAATGCCATTCGCTTTCGGCAAAAAGCTACAACCAATGGTGACCTGCAGCAGAAGCATGGCACGCTAGCAAGGGTTTCCGCCAAAGCCTCACTCTACTCGAATGGTCAAAAGGCCATCATAGGGAGCAACTGCAATGATTCAGTGAAGAGCACCTTAAAACCTGGAGCACTTGTCAATTCTGAACCAATTGCTGTGGACTCTGACAGTGATAATGAGGAGAATGTGCAGACTGCACAGTCACTTAGTAGGGAGGAACCAGAGACAAATGATCAAGCGGATGGGAGTGACTCTGACATCAGGGAGGATGCCCACAGTGAAAACGGTTATGGGTCAAAAGACTTGTTAAACGAAACAAAACGGCAAAAGGGAGAGTGCCAATCAGGTATCACAAACAAGCTCGAACAATCAGAGACTCAGTTAACCAAGCAACAGGTCTGATTTCTGGACAGGGTTAATAAAATGCACATGTATGCTTTTGCGTTATGTTTGACATACACCAACAATGCTGCCTCATTGAACTTCTAGACCTTGGTTACAGACAGTAGCTATAAGGTTCTGCTTTTCCCTCAACTCTTAAAGCCATTTGAGAAAGGCAAAAAAGTCATATTTTACATTTTGAAATATGAAGATGAATGCAAATTTTGATTGTGAAGCTGGGGTCAACTTTTCCTCAGGATAGGGAAAGAAAAAGCTCAACATTTACCAAACAATACATGATTTGCCTTCAGTTTATGATTCTTTAACATAACCAGAAACAGACTTGTTCAGCCGTTATTGTGGCAAATGGAGTGTTTATTAGAGCCAACAGGTATTCTTGAATTTCATGTTATCACATAGTATCGGTAGTGTATATTTGTACAGTCTTTTAGATATGTCTAAGGAGATGTGTAGGTGTACTCACTGATGAAAAAAAGATTTGCTATACTTTTTGTGCTCACGCTTAATGGTCATATGTTCTACTTTGGTTCACATAGACAATGGATGTGGCTTCGGTGGCTGTTTTTCCTGTTTACTTTTATTAACAAAAGTATAGCATTTTGCTAAAAATATATCAGTACAAATAATGCAAAATAAAAGAACATAATCTCTTGCTTTTGTTTTGCCTGTTTATAACTGAAGCATCTTTTTTATAAATATGTATTTACCATCCTGTAACTTGTTTTGCTTCCAGAGCAGCTTTTCATACATCCACATCTGCCCTAACGTAAGAGTACATGGCAGTTAAATTGACCACTGTAGCATTGTGCTAGTAGATTAGCCTGTGTTTGGTTCAGCCTCCGTTGACTGTTTTATTTTTGAACAATTACACACTTTTCCTCCTCCAGCTGGGCTTCTGTTGTGATCTGGGGTCCAGAATGAGCATTTCTATTCAGTCTAACTTTCTGTATGTTTATATTTGTGACCTCCAGTTTATGTTGTCTGTTGTTTTTTTATTTGTCCCCTTTATTCTATTTTTCTTTGTCACTGCAAACATTTCTGAACAATAAAGTGCTGTATTGTCCTTCTCACAATGTTTCTAACCCTGGCCAGTCTGTATTTTCTTTGTCTTTTTTTACCTATGACCTTCCAGTTTTGCTGTTTTGGTCTGCTGCAAACTACACATTTCAGGGCTGACATGCTTTTCTTTTGTGGACTAATATGTAAAGTATGGTGTATAGTATTCAAAAAATATAATGTTTTATAATTTGAGCAACAGTGTTCTCGAAACACTACATCATGCATTTCTCTGATCTTGTTGTCATCTTAATTTGCATGGCCACCGAAATTGTTAATGTTTTATATTCAGAGTTAGTAAGGGAGCTGCCAATTTTCTTTATTCGAACTTGAGATTTTTTTGGACTAAAAGTAATGTATACACAGTAATGGAGATCATGTATTACATCACTTTCTCTTAGAGCTTTACACCGTTCACAACCCATTTCACTGCTGTAATATAACGTCTCAGAGTAAAATGGGATATTTATTCACTGGATTGTTAAAAAAGGTCTCTAATGACAAGTGGAAAGAGGTGAGGGATTGAAAAACAAAAGAGGCTTCTACTTTTAGGTAAGACAAGAGGACTGAGATGGTCCTCAACCCAATGAGATCAACCAAGATTGATTGAAATCTATTTGCCATTCATGCTGAAGAAAAGCTTTTGCACTCTATATGCCATGAATTGTGTCAGTTGTGACCCTGAGGTCAATCTACTCATGCCTATAAAGAGAATACAGTATGTAAGAGGGATTTCAAAATGGAGGGATGATATGAAAGTGCATGGTCGCTCTCAAAGAATGGCTTCTTTCCTGCTATGCAAGTCTGAGGGAAAGAGAGCAGCATGTGTGCTCCAGTTATTATTGGGTGTGGAAGGGTTGGGGACTGAGGGACAGGCTGAAAGAAGACATACTGTATCAGGCTGGCTGATGGATGCCTGTGCATGTCCACAGAGCAGTATCAAAATGGGGGAGGGGAACATGAGAATGTCTGTGGGAAAACTCTATAGTGCCCCCTGCAGCCAGAGAGGAGCTCTGCCACCTCTGATGGAGAAGTCCTGACTTCAGCTAGTACTGAAACACTGCTGCACATGCACGTGTGTTCAATTGAAATCTGATGTTTCTTTCAAGCTGTTCTGTGATGTCAAGGTATAGTCAACCAATATGAATTTATTTTAGCAAGAATATGAACACAGTGAACAGTGTTGTTATTGTTAATTAAAATTTTAAATAATCATTCATTGTAATAAATCAGTAATAAAATATAAATTTTAGTTGAAAAACTTGAGAAATGTTGCCTTGAAACGAACTGAATAAAAGTGCTGAAATTCTTAAATAAAAACTTAAAATATAACAATTCCAAAATATTAAAAATTAAATAGAAAATATAAAAATAAAGCTAATTTAAAGTATTAAAATACGGGATTAGTTTTCATTGTTATGCTACTGATACTCAACTATATATCTCAACAAGACCAGATGAAACTTCTAAACTATCTAAGCTAATAGATTGTGTTAAAAATGTAAAAGATTGGATGACCAATAATTTCCTCCTATTAAATTCAGATAAGACAGAGATATTACTTATTGGACCAAAAAACAGTACACAGAATCTCTTGGATTACAATTTGCAACTAGACGGATGTACTGTTACGTCCTCTAAAGTCAAAAATCTGGGTGTTATATTAGACAGCAGCTTGTCCTTTGAAAATCATATTTCCCATGTTACAAAAACAGCATTCTTCCATCTTAGAAACATTGCCAAGCTTTGAAACATGCTACCTGTTTCTGATGCAGAAAAGCTAGTTCATGCATTCATGACCTCTAGACTGGACTATTGTAATGCACTGCTAGCTGGTTGTCCTGCATCTTCAATAAACAAGCTACAGATAGTCCAAAATGCAGCGGCTAGAGTCCTTACCAGGTCAAGAAAATATGATCATATTACCCCAATTTTACAGTCTCTGCACTGGCTACCTATTAAGTTCCGTATCAGTTACAAAATATTATTACTTGCCTATAAGGCCCTAAATGGTTTAGCTCCTGCGTACCTAACTAATCTTCTACCATGCTACAATCCAACCCGCTCCCTAAGGTCGCAAAACTCTGAACTTTTGGTAGTACCTAGGATAGCAAAGTCCACTAAAGGAGGTAGAGCTTTTTCACATTTGGCTCCCAAACTCTGGAATAGCCTTCCTGATAACGTTCGGGGGTCCCCCCCACACTCTCTCTGTTTAAATCTAGATTAAAGACACATCTCTTTAGCCAAGCATTCACATAATGCATCTTATAATCTTGTACTGCAGTTATATCTGATCAAATGTACATTATTAATCTTTAGCTTGGGTTGAACAAATCATTTTTGCTTGGATGGAACAGCAGCTATGCTAATTATGTCTCTATTTGTTTCTCTGTTTCTGCAACTAGGAATTACTGAAGCGTCAGTCTGGATCCAACCCTTATATGATCTGAGATGACCAAACACCTGAGAAGAGATGATGCCAACCCCTCAGAGGACCTCAGCAGATGCCAACCCTCAGACAACATACAGAATTACCAAATTTTGCCACAAATATATTAAGTTTCTAAATTATATAAATATATTGTGGAAACTTAATTTCCTGTAAAACTGCTTTGCAACGATTTGTATCGTAAAAAGCGCTACACAAATAAACTTGAATTGAATATTAATAAATATATTAATAATACTAAAATACTACTAAAAGTCTTGTGTCAGAATGCTGGATCAACTTCAAATATTAAATGTCCAGAAAGATTTTAAAAGTTCTTAAATTGACCAATAGTGGGGCATGTTGTCACTATGGGAACCTGCCCATTTCTGCTGATTTTAAATAATAAACCAATATGAAACAGAAAACAACTCATAAACCAGCAAATATGCAAGTAGACACAAAAAATAACAGAACTTATGTTCTGTTGATTTAAAATCAACCTTTATTATACAGTTGTCATTTGAATGTATGTCAGTGCGGTTTTAGTATATTCACAGGAATTATACACAGTAATTTTGGATTTAGAGTTCTGTTTGTTTAATTGGATTCTTAACTCAAATCATGCTTTAGTGCCAACTGATGACAAGAATACCTTGCCAAAGTCACCTACACAGACCATTCATTGAAAGGAATTGTTATTAAATCGTGGATGTTTAGTCCTGATGTTCTGAAGGGCTGTTGTGTTTTTATAGTTTATTTTCAGAAGAACCTGACTGAAGTGCATTTATTATTTATATAGCTTTGGTTGCTACTTCCTAAAAAAAGAAGAAGTGAAGAAGTGAAGTCTTTTGGTCATGGTCAGAGCACAGCTAATGTAGGACACAAGAGAGTCAGGGACCGGGCCATAAGGTTGGAGAGAGGAGGGAACCGCTGTGAGGGAAAAAGCTGGCAACTAACCATTAAAAAAATGCCTTGAAAAGTAAAGAGACAGCATAAGCCTTACTGAATGCAAAGAGCTCTTTTGACTTCTCAAAACATTCAAGGACTTAGACATGCCCAAAGGTTGCTCTAGTTTAGAACTGTATAAAGCATGTTATAAAATCTCTTAAAAGCTGCTTCTTCTGCTGGAAAAGCTTCAGAATGTTTTGAGTCAACATCTGTGTGTCTGATTTTGGAGCAAATGTCACCAGTGTTATCATTCAAAAGAGGTTCTGCATTTTAAAACATTTATTTAGCATTTCCTGCTGAACTGCTTAGTTGTTATTTGTATGAGTAAATGTTGTTTTCTGTAATTAACATTTAAAAGAAAACAGTTTATTTTTACTTATTTACATAAACATTTTTCAGTTGAGATCAAAATGTATGTCACTGCGAGATCCTTAAACAATTAAATTAATTAAATTAAAACCAGAAAGATCTACGCTATATATATATATAAAAGGAGTAAGGATCTTTCTGTTTTTATTATTAATATGTTTCATAGATTAAAATACAATTAAACGGTAAAAATTAAATTTAAAAAACGTCGAAAACGTCTTGGCAGATGTAAAATGTGGATTCAGGATGAGGTTGTTGTCTATTATCACTAGATGGCAGTGTTATAAAAAGGGTGTTGTGCAGGGCAAAGGAAAACATGTTTTTGCAGTGAAAGTCTAGCAGGAAAACTAAAGCAAAAAGAAAAATAGAAAGAAATAAAGGCACTAAAATAAAAGAGCTGGTGTTGAAATATGTTTTAGCCTCATGTCCGCATTAAAGAAAGCTTTGCTGCCTCACAATTAATGATGTTTAATTTAGCAACACATACACAACAGGTAAAGTTACAGCTCCAACTTGTCTGCTGTAATATAACTTACATGATATGAGTATGACATTTTAATTGGTACATCTATATATTCTGCTGTCTGTGCTGATGGCCAGTGGTGGGTTATTGGCCAGCACTGAGGCTGGAGTGCTTATGTAAGGGGGATCTCAGTGGGGTTTTCCATTGCACAGTTGGAACGTTCTCCACTCTGCTCCTGTTTTGGTCCCTGGCCACAAGAGCAATCTGTGCCCGCTTCGAGTTCCTGATGGCCGGAACTATAAACTGTTTTCCGCTTCACGTACTATGATTATATGCACCACATATCTGAAATGATCTCTGACGTCGACAGGGTTTTTTAAAGTATCCTTTTTTTGCAGTCAAAAAAGAAAAAACTAAAAAGTCTAAAAATCATATTCTGTTAGATATCAATGCACTTTCCTGTTTGTAAGGTAAATTAATAATTCAAAGTGTTTTTCAATTCATGTCTATTGATTATTCATTGCATTTTATTCAGAGAGCAGACGATTGAAATGGAAGCTGATATTTATAAGCTCAGAGACAGGCTGCTGTGTATTGGTCCTTTAGCTGAAGATATGCAATAAAAAAATAATTTTTTAGGCTTGAGTTTTTGAGTCCTGAATTATTGACAGCTTTTTCTCTTTAAAATTATCCATGCTTCACAGCTTCTGCTCATTATGCAAAATTTCTGTAACTTGGAAGTGATGATATGTTTCCATCTTTGTTCTCATATCACCTCCTTAATAGCACTTTGCAAACGTGTTTTTAACCGCAGTGATTTACAGTACATTCATTTCAGTGACAGTTGACGTACCAGGGCCTTTATTAAAACGGTGGTAATCTATACAGTGGGGTTACAGTTTATAGGTCTCTTATATCTGGTCAAAGCTTGGTGCTCGATAGAAACCAGTTTCATTCAGTCACTCTTATACTGCCTCAACATGACTCCGATCTTTAGCAGAGTGAAGCAGAGTCTTTATTCTCCAGATAATACAAGCTCAAGGTCAGCTGAATAGTTTGAGGGAAACAACATACAAAAGCAACAGCCATAGCCTCAGTCAGTGCTAAAGAAGTTGCTGATGGTGTGTGTGTGTGTGTGTCTGTGTGTGTGTGTGAGTGTGTGTGTGTGTGTGTGTGTGTGTGTGTGTGTGTGTTGGGGAGCGAAAGGTTAAAGCTGACAGTTCTTGCAAAAAATTTGATGAGCCAAACTGGATACAAAGGAAAACCTTGAGTGGGACGTGTGCAAATGAAATGCTTTCATGCAGAAACCTGTTACAGGCAAATTGGTATGTAGTGTAATATGAGGTGGAGACTGAAACTGCCTGTGAATGTTTAACATTAATTTCTGGATATTCAATATAGCCTATATTTTTGTATGTTACATAGCTATTTAAGCAATAAGGCACACGAGGTCATGATATTGAGAATAGTCATTATCTAAAATGAATCACTTGTTGTATTCCTCATTTGTAAGATTGCTTTGGATAAAAGCATCTGCTAAATTAATGTAAATGTAAATATAAAGGATGTTTTAGCATCCCCTGCCACCCCTTTAGTTGTGGCTATACAGTATAGTGCCTTAAAGGGATAGTTCACCCAAAAAATGAAAACTCACCTTCAAGTTGTTCCAAACTTGTATGAGTTTCTTTTGCAGAATGTCGATAACCAGACAGTTTTCATTGATTTCCATAGTATTTTTCGATACTATGGAAGTCCAGCAACATGAGGGTGAGTAGCCTAATTGAGGACAGAATTTTCATTTTTGGGTGAACTATCCCTTTAAGTGCTTTTATTTTTTTTAAATGGCCACCACATTAAGAAGACTATATTAATTATTATTTAAAAAATGTCACTTTATGTAATAAGGGCTGGACTGGCATTTTTGGTCCAAGTGGCACACCACTGACCAAACTTTATATTTTTTGTCTATTTTTAACCACATAAACCCTCTGGCCTCTGTTAACGTCCTGTTTATAGACGTCGTAATACATATTTCCAGGGTTGAAGCAATACAATACAACCCAGTGGTTCGGTGTCCCAGCATGATGGGCCAGTCCTTGGCAAAAAGAACAAAAAAATTGCCCAGATTGCCAATCCAGCCCTCTATGTAAGTACTAATGTACACTGACTGTAAGGTGACTTGGTGATGGAAAAAAAATATGAGATGGAAGGAAAAATTATATGCTTTTTGCGTTCTCTCGAAAACTTTGCGGAAATAATATGAGGTGGGAGGACACAATACGTCAGTGCTTTTGCGAGAAAACAGAAAGTTTCTCTGGGGAACACAACAAAGAACGCAAATATGCGCCTGTATATTTTAATATTGCAGTCAAGGTTTATTTTATTATGTACCCACTGACTGTACATCCCTATCCCCTTTTTATGATATCATTAGTAGCCTAAATTATAAGCATATATTGTTCAACGCTTTAAAATATTTTCTCTGTTGAATTTTAATGAAAGTATTGGTGTTTCAAACTACCTTTGAAGCGACACAGCCGGGGACTGAGAGGTAAGACAATTTACTGTGCTATTTTTAACACTTCAACCTTTACGGTTGTGGGGAGAATCAGTGAGTAATCGATTTCAAATGCATCTCTTATTATGTGACTGAATGTACTTTCTTATTTGCTTGAATAGTGCATGAATGAAACAGTTAAAAAGCCTTGCAAAAGCACCTAATGAGTGAAAGAATCTCCACTCTGACCCAGTTCATGCGTTCTCTCTTCAGGGTATATCTCTTTTTATTAGTGACCTCTAAAATCTGGGGGAAAGACTGCTCTGGGTATAGATACATTCATTTTCTAATACTGTACAACCTGTGTCTTCTGCATGTCATAATACAGATTAATAAGGAGATGAAACTGGAACAGAGAAATTCAGGAAGGTAAGTAAAATATTCACTTATAGATGAATTTCAGAGTGGGATGTGAAGGTCCTTCTCAATATTTATGATGGTAACGGCCCTGGTTTAATTGCACGTTTATGTGTTTTTTTTTAATCTGTTGAGATAGACATCCTGTCCTCATCACTCTGTGTGTGGGTCAACATGACATGACAATTATTTTTTGGTTTGGATGTATTAATTTAGTCAAAAATACCTTAAAAATGCACTTTATAAATACAATGACATGAATACCCCTCCTTTAAAAAAAAGAAAAGGCAAAACGGTTCACTGTTATTAATATTTGAAAAACGAAATATAGTGTGACCAACATGCTGAAACATGTCTTAAATTATGTGTTAAAGGAGACCCTCATGACTGTGTTCAAGGTCAGTAGCTGTCTTAAAATATCAGATATTTTCACTTTTTTAGTGACAAGGCAAGGTACTTCAAGTTGTAAAAAAAATACAAAAATGATTGAAGGAGTATCAAAAATTATGTTTTTGAAAGTCAAGTTTTGAAAGTTATATGAAAAGTTATATGATGTTATGAGAAATGGTACATTAGTACATTTCCAAGATTTTGCCATTTGTGTTTTAAACTTTTTATTGCTTATTCTTTATTGTGGGCACTCTTATATGTCATTGACCCATTATTCTTTTAACTACCACAGTTGCAGTGTGAATTGACCAGAATAAGGGTGTATCTAGCACCTATTTCAGATGTGCAAAGACAATAGTGCGTGCAAGACTAGATTTCAAAGGCCTCCAAGAGGAAAGAGCAGGCTAATTGGAGACCTCTGTCTGAAAATAAGACAGCTTTTGCGCACACAAGACTTAAAAATAGCCTATGTTTTTGAGCAGCTCGTAGAAATGCCAATAAAGACAGAAAAATCCAGTTTTCAAAATAAATTCACCTTTTTCAAAAATATCACAGACTGTCCCATATTTTTCCTCACCATTATGTCCATGTGATTAATGAAGTCCTCCGACTCACTTCAGTCAATGTGTGCTGGGACAGAAACGCTCAGACCAACTTTTACTGACCAGCCAATTAAGGACTTTGAAGTTACGATCACACAAGGTCGCCACTGTCAGTGTGCTAATTTATTGGACTGGTGACATTCATGCAGTGCAGATGTCAGCACACATGCTAAACCGGACATATGCCTTTATGATTTACCTCTATACTCAGTTAATGTCAGAGTAATCCCTGCCCTACATCCCCATTCAAATATAGCTTCATAATTAAGGCCATCTAGTACACGTGACCAATAACCCATTAGCCTGGGAACGATTCCTTTTAACCATATTGTACTACCAGAAAACCTATACCAGACTAAGCATAACTTATTCAACATATGTTTAGATTATGATATAGCCTATTTCCTGTCATTCTCTGTATAAGCTTGGCTTTTATATAACCTTGAAGCAATAGTTCCCCCCAAAATGAAAATTTATTTAAAACATTTACTCAGCCTCAGGCCATCCAAGATGTAGTTAATTTTCTCATCCAAACAGATTTGAAGAAATGTAACTTTTGGGATCCTCTGCAGTGAATGGGTGCCGTCAGAATGAGAGTTCAAACAGCTGATAAAAACATCAGAATAATCCATAAGTAAACTCCAGTCTATCAATTAAGATCTTATGAAGTGAAAAGCTACAGTACATGTTTGTAAACAAATCCAGCATTTTAAATTTAAACCATTGCTTCTGGCCAAAATACCAATTCATAATCCATAATAATACTTCCTCTATTGAAAAAGTCCATTCACTGTCTTCCTCTCACATCAAAAACCACTAACGTATTAATTTATAACTGTCATTGTATAACGACATAGAACTGTTTTGCGTTTTTTTTTTTGCTTGTAAATGGTGTTTGATCTGTGCATATTTCTCTCCTGATTCAGTCGAGATGACTTTTTCACTGGAGAAAGCAGTATTATGGATAGAGGACTTAGCCAGAACCCGGAAGCAATGGTTTGAAGTTCAAAGTGTCTTAATAATGGATTTGGAATTGTTTTTATACAAGCATGCAGCTTTTCACTTCATAAGACATTCTTATTCTGACGGCACCCATTCACTGCAGAGGATCCGTTGGTGAGCAAGTGATGTAATGCTAAATTTCTCCAAATCTGATCTGAAGAAAAACCAAACTAATCTACATCTCGGATGGCCTGAGGGTGAGTCAATCTTCAGAACATTTTCCTTTTTAAGTGAATTATCCCATTAGTTAATTCAAGGACCTGTTCGGTTTCTATTCATGTTATATTTGTATTTGAAGACAACTGATTTTACCCGGTTTCAATGAAGCATATTGTTGAGAATCACATCTGTCTTGCTCTTCATCTGTCCAACAGGCACCATTTCAATCTACGTTGTCTTTAAGCAACCACACATTCACAGTTACTGCACATTTTTATTATATATTTTTTGAAGGATATTATTTTTCTCTGAAGAAGGCTTTGTCACACAAACCCAAGGCCACAGTGTGAACTCGTGTGGGCGAAAGCCAAATTTCACCCTGAAAGGCTATCTGAAAAAGACAAATGCGTGTTAGTTCCAGCACAGGAAATAACCGTATGATGAATAACGTTGCAAAGGCTGCCTTCATCCTTTGATCCTTAATTCAGAAATACATGAACAGATCAGTGTGTGTTTGTAAACCACTGCACATACAGATTGCTTATTTATGTGCATTGAACAGGTTGCCATTTAAGTCGTGATCTCTTACTTAGATTGTATTGCAACTACTACATTTGGGCAATTTAATTATTACAATTAAATGGTAATGCATGATGCAGGGACACTGTGTAGCTGGTTCAATGTGTGTGTGCCTGTGGTCCAATTATAGGTTGTCTTACACGGGCCTGCCAGTGGGGCCATTTCCTCCCTTCTTAAAACCCAATTGCTAATTATAGAGCTTTTGGTTTTATGGACCATGGGTCAAAGACAAGACTGCCTTAACAAGGCTTTGTTATATTTTCCTTTGGTGTTTTACTTTTGTTCACTCTGGAGAACCACTAAAGGAAAACAGCATTGAGAGTCTTTATCCAAGACCAAAAAATCACTTGTGTACAGATACTTTTCTGGGTCTTTTTTTTACACTATCAAGGTCATACTGTATTGTCTTCATACAACATTTAGTTCCAGTCCTCGAATCTGATTGGCAGAGCGGGTTTTTACTGTCTGTGTTTATACCTTCCAGACTGTCAGTCTGTGTATTAGTGGTTGGGATTTTTCAGTGGCTCTGCAGGTTACACTGTTATGCCAGTAGGTGGCGGCAAGTAACAAGTGACTCAATTGAATCTTTAAAAGTGAATCTGTTGAATCATTCAGTCAACTGATTTGTTCGGAAAAGTAGGTTCTTTTAGCAACAAAACAACTGACTGTCATTATGAATGTGTCACTGAGTTATTCATTCAAACGATTCATTCAAAACTCTGATTCTCTCTGATTCTCAAACACAACTGTGCCCATCTTTCCTCTCAGTGAAAATGACCTCAGAGGACTCTGGTATTAATATTAATCTGTATTAATCACAAAATAAAAGACTGCACATTATCCATTATATCTCTATATTATCTAGTACTGCTCTGTTTTTGCTACCTATAATGTATTTCTTGAAGCTGTAAGTGTGTGTTTATCACAATGAGTTTTGAAGTTGAATTTCTCTCCACATTATGCTGCATTACTATCTATTAGCCCACATTAAATGTTCTGTTCTTATCAGAGAATGACGTGATAGTTGTTTTCTTGAATAATTGAGCGTATTCGCATTTGAAAACGGAAGCCACACACGCACAGGGGTTAGTTCCTGCGTAATTATACAGCCATCTGTCCGTATCCCATTGGCACACTATAGACCTTGTACATCATCGCTGCCCTGATCTCTGTGTGGTTCAATGGTTCATCCCATTAAGAAGAGACTAGCTCTTCCCAGAGAGACATAATGGCTATAGACTGGAAGAAAGGACTTCTCATTTTCCTGTCTGACTGATGAACTTCATAATGGTGTGAGATCATGTATATTACCAAACTCATCCCTACATGCTGAGATGCCAGTATTATTTCATTTGTGGAAGACTACTGGTATGTCTGAAGCTTTAATGACAACATAACCCCCCACAAAACTCATTAATAAACCCCAATATAATAACTCTTGTCATTGCATATTAATGCCCGGTATCGTGCTTTCCTAAACGAGAGCCTATAAAATGTCTAAGTTTATAAAAACAAAACTGGCCACAACAGTGAGAGATTTTCTCCACCGCATCGTGCTTTTCATCTGATGCGCAGATAATGAAATGATGTTTGTTGCGGTTTAATCCGACATAGTAATCCTGTCGCTCTCAATCAGCTAGTGCTTCTCAATCCTAGTCCTGGAGGGCCCCAGCTCTACACGTTTTGGATGTGTCCTTTATCTGACACACCCAGTTCAGGTCTTGCAGTCCTTACTAATAAGTGGATGATTTAAATCTAAGAGAGACACACAAAATGTACAGTGATGGGGTCCAGAATTTAGAAATACTGAATTAGTCACTCCAAATCCTTTTGGAGGCTATTAAATACTAACAGAGACTAAAGCATGTCCCATCAATTACAGAAATATGAGTGCATGCTTACTCAATTCAGTCGCATCTGAACAGAATGAGATTTACTGCTAAGCTTATACATGTAAGGAATTTGTCTTGTTGAAGCTTTCAGTACACATTAAAAAATATACATAACATAAAAAAACAAGATAGATAATAAAATGAAGTGAATTATACATATAGGCTATGTGTGTGTGTCTGTAACGTATGTACAAAATAGTTAAGACAGACATTGTATTCTATATGCAGATACAATATTATGAAAGAGAGTGTGAATAAGAAAGGGGCAGAATTTTATTCTTTAAAAAAGCATATATAGTGTGTTAGGTACTGCTTTTGGGGGTTTTGTGGAAAAAAAATGAAGGCCAAAAAACTTATTCATAAACATATTCACCACTTCTCCCCAAAACAGTATTTAAGAAATAGAATAATAGAATAGAAAAATAGATTAATAATAGTAGTAATTAATTGTTTTAATGGGTCAGGTTTTGCCTACATTGTGGGGCCTTATGATGAAGGGGGCCCAATAAGGTCCGAACGGGCATATCCTAGTCATTGAGTCCAGGGAAGAGGAGGTCTTTAAAATTTAGTCCCAGGCACTGTGAATTTTAGTGATGCACCAATTCATATACAGGTACTGGTCATATAATTAGAATATCATCAAAAAGTTGATTTATTTCACTAATTCCATTCAAAAAGTGAAACTTGTATAATGTATA
>JAFVLL020028553.1:79289-93668 GCA_021397915.2 Tor tambroides | reverse complement strand
GGTCTTCAAGATCACTAGAAAGCTACAGGCAGGTGTGTTTGATTAGGGTTGGAGCTAAACTCTGCAGGACAGTGGCCCTCCAGGACCGAAGTTGCTCATCCCTGTATTACATGTACTTACTATATGGTTAGGGTTAGGATTAGGGTTTGTTTTAGGATTACTTGCATGCAATTATGCATAATTTATTGTTATTATAATAGTAAGTAACGTGTACACCTTAAAATAGACAAATTCAGTCAGGGTTATATGTATTATAAATGTCCTTGCTTTTCCACGCTTTATAATGGCAGTGATTTTGAAGTCCAAAAAAGTGCGTAAACCCATCATAAAATGTACTCCACATGGCTCCGGGGGGTGAATAGGCCTTCTGGATTCATTGCATTTTTGTCAGCTAACTGTCATACACACGTTCACGAGAGAGTGGCGTTCCAGAGGATGACACAGAACGTAGGCGAAACATTAGTCAAAAACATTGATTCACTTCAGTAAGCCTTTACTCACCCCCCAGAGCCATGTGGAGTACTTTTTGTGATGGATTTATGCACTTTATTGGACTTCAAAAACTTAAACCCCATTTACTGCCATTATAAAGCTTGGAAGAGCCATGACATATATAACTCCGATTGTATTCGTCTGAAAGAAGAAAGCAATGTGGACCTCGGATTACTTGAGGGTCAGTAAATCATGGGGTAATTTTCATTTTTGGGTGAACTATCCCTTTAAGCCTTTTCCTCCAGTCAATATCAAAATCAAATAAATAAATACATATATACTTAAATGAATGCAGAATGTATATTTGTCTGCAGAACTTCTTTTGAAGCAGTAGCAAGTCTTCAGTTTAAAAGGTTAAACAGTCAGGTGTGTCCAGAATTTTGACTGGTATATAACATCCTGTTTTAATTAAAAGTACATTCATACACCATGCACCAGATAAGCAGAACTGACAAGGGTACAGAAGGTGCTTGTGCCTCAAAGCTGTTGCCGTAATGGGAACAGTTCTCACATACTGTACACACGCACACACAGATAAATCCCACCTCCATGCTCGTGACTTTCCATAACACCTGTGTCTATGTATAGTGCAGAACAGAGGTCAGGATTTCAGTGCCATTTTACACCAGCATCATGTGTGTTTGACAACACACTCATGTGAGCTGATGAAAGCAAATGTACGAGTGCCGAGAAAGCTAGAGAGTGTTCATTCATGAATGACCCCTCCCAACATTAAACCAGTGGGATAATGGTCACAGCAAGGTCACTGCTCCTCCAATTCCTTGAAACTTGGTCACGATTATAACAGTAGGCTACAAAAAGCCATTGTTTCTTGATGCTGTAACAGAAAGTAAATGCAGAAGGACTGAGTCAAGGTTAGGGCTAATGTCAGGGATTCTGGTCACACCACCCTGAAGACAATATGAAAGAAACATGGTGACTGTGTTATGAGGGACAGAAGAGCAGTAAAACTTCAAGGCTCCATATGTGAAATACCAATAACTAATCTGTTTCATGTTGGCATTTGTTCCATGTGGTTGTGCAAACAAGAACGAAATGATCTCTGGACAGATTGAAAATTTGTCATTTTGTCCCAGACAGGTAAATAAGCATCAGGACTGTGTCTTTTAACCAATGGCAAACTAAAATGCCTCATAAACAGACATAATGTCAACTAAAGCCTCCCTTATTTTGAAGGAAATATTAACAAATCAACTTCAGATCGGTTAACATTATGGATTCTAATTTTGTTGGAGTTAAAAAAAAGTAACACTTTACAGCTCCATTTGTTAACATTAGTGAACTACATTAGTTAAAGGTAGGGTAGGTGATTTGATTCAAAAACATTTTTTTGTTATGCTGGTTGAAAGTCTCTTTACATCCTGATAGCAATCACTAAGTTAAGTGGCCTAAATGTATTGTGGTCAGATTTACTAAACAGGGCAAATTAGCATTAGATCCCAATTCCATAAAAGCGCAGATGGGAGGGGAAAATTCGGTGGGTGATTTACTGACAAGTTGCACATTAAAGAACAAAGACGCAACACTTCATTTCCATAATGACCAGCGCAATCTACTAAAGAGCAGCACAGATTACCGCCTGCTTTAAGACATGCTTTTTATTGAGTGTTAAATAATGCTGCAAATACCAGTGAATTGACGAGAGCAAATCTTAGTAAATCACGTTACATGATTCATTTAAATACTCTTCTCCCATAACTTTTCTGATCGAAAGGGAAACTCCTACAAATGCATATTCAATAAGGTGAGTCGCAAAAATAACTGTCCTCACCTTTTCAGCACTTTCCCAATGTGTGTCTTTAGTAGCTAATATGTGACAGTAGTTTTTTTAATGCCAAATGAGGGTTTGCGCTGGCGCAAGCTGATAGTAAATCTGGCCCTTTATATGTATTTCGTCTGTGAAAGGCGTAGGACCATACAGTTTTCATACAATCATATCCCTCGGTCTGAAGGCTACGATAGACTGTCCTACCTGCCTGTCAGTTTCTTGCATACTGCGTTAATGTGTTTTGGAAGAGGTGCTTTGTTAAGTTTGTTAAGTTTTACCATATATTTTTTAGCAGTAGAAAGCTTTTAGATCAAAAGGTTGCAATAAATCAGTCAGGTGTATTCAAATAACCTAAAATTGGGCACTGATGTCAGTTTCTGGTTAGATGCAATGGCAAAGTCAATCTAAACTTAATTGGAACAGCAATAGGCTACAGCACTGCATTGCCCTCTGCTCTCAAGATAACCGCTATGCCTTCCCAAACACATCTGTCTGTGACACTGAACGACTCAACCCAACAGACTGTTATCTTATCTTCTGTTTACACACATTTATTAGTGCGCAAACCTGAATTCTGTAAACACTATGGCGTGTATTTTTGTATATTTTGGCAAGTTATTTTGGTGGACGCCCCCAGTATGTGAGCAAAGTTACGGCCTCCCCAATGACAGTGTATTGCTGAATGGAAAGCACATTGCACAGCCTTTGATAAATGATGAGCATAATTATAATATAAATTAAGCATGATGCAGTAGGCTATTATGATTTTCGATGCACTTCATTTCAAAAAGATTTTCATTAGACCCAACCAGTGAGTGCATCCGGACATGTGTCAGCGTGTTGACGTCATGTTTGTACCCGCCCCGCCCCTATAGGGTGAAAATCATACGAGGTTGAAGAAGGAGGGGTTTGTGTTAGAATGAATGACTCTTTGAAAGGGGTGGAGAATCTAAACCTTCAATTACTACTACAGCCTGCTGAGACAGGGACAGGCAGAAACACAGGTTGATTCCGAAGAAAACTGTTTACGCGAACAGATACACTGTTGTTGTTTTTTTATCGAGCCGGTTTATTTTTCCCTCTCTTTATTTCATATCATTCAGTAACTGGATTCATAGGTAAAGTGTAAAAGACTTTGAACGTAAATCTTCAGAAACGAGATGGCTAGAGGAGAGGGCGCAGAGCAGTACTCCAATACCAGTTTCCTTCAGAAACCCAGCCCAGATGGAATCAAACTGGCAGCAAAGGTAAGAAAGTAAATATAATTTATGCTTTCATTCAGTGATAAGTTTATTAGCAGCGTGCGCGTTTCTCATTCCCATGATTTGTCTGTAGAGCGGCCACGTAGAAGCGGCGAGAGCTGATCGACGTGTCATTTTGTCAGGTTGAATTAAGCGCGCACGCCCAGTCTGCACTGCTCGCGACGTGTGGAGATTATATATGACATAAACATATGTTAGACCGATTGTACATGCATTCTCTGGCTGTTCGTTGATTGTTCGTTTAGCATGCACACTACCGGTGTCAGGGTTTGAATAGGAGCAGCTGGCAGAATTCACTTCTGCTGTCTCACTGTTTTATTACTAGACGCGGGGTTTGTGATATATATGGGTGTGTGTGTGTATATAGCTACATCTTAAAATGTGCTTACATTTTTCGTCCTTCAGAGGTCACTGAATTGAACGAAAGTATTTTAAATTAATTGAGGGAATTCGTGAGGTTATCAGATAAAGGAAAATATTTGTGTGTAATTTCCCCTAAACCCAGTATCTCAAATAATCGTTATATATAGTGAAGCTAACTAAATGAGTACAAAATATTTCAGTTAAATTATTTAAAATATTTTATTTTAATTTCCTGACAGATAAGGTCTTGATTTTTTTTGTAGGGATTTCAAAGAGACTTACCCTATTACAGCAAAAGGACTAGAAAAAGGCCAAACAAGTAAATATGACAACAATATAAATAAAAATATGGAAAGCCCTGTCTCTCTGTTCAGTAAGTGCATAAACTGCTTAAACTTCCCAAACCTTTGTGAATTATTAAAACAAGTTAATGCACATTTCCTCTCCACTTTACTACTTAAGAGTTTGCATTGATTTTCAGTAATGTCATGGTCTGCTGTCAATTATTCCTTACGTAAAATTGTACATATAGCAATTATTCTACCAATCACCCATCAATTTTAGATTCGTACAAAGCCCTAATTAATTGATCCCCTATTGATCCAAGTCTAGATTCCACATGCCACATCATCAGAATGGATAATCCATGCAAGCTTAAATTTAAACACAGTCATTTGATTTATGAGCTTGATATTATGTGATATGGCTTTATTACTGTAAAACGTGATATGCATTTATTGCTGATGTAGATAAGCTAAATGAGTCATAGATTCTGCATCCTAAAACTATCCTGGTAGCTCTAGATGACAAATGGAAATGGCTAAAACACTATCATTTAAACTGAGACTAGCTGGAGTGTTTATAGTTTATCCTGACCATTGCAAAGATGAAGGGAAACCTGACATTAGAGGATACCATCACAATTCCTAGAAATGATCAGTTGGCTTGTAGAAATGTCCTGTTCGACAGCAGTATTTCACTGTTTAGTGTCATTACAAAAACATTGAGTGTGTTCCTCTTATGGTTGACTTTATAGCAACCATATTTACCCCAAAACTGTGTATTGGCATCACAAGCGAAGTCAGCATGTGGTCCAGAATTCATGAAAGCCCCACTCACACAACATGCCAACAAATCCACTATTAACAGTCCTTAGTGAAGCGGTTGGCAAAGAATTGTTCTCTGTTTCTGCTATAATAGCTCTGTTGCGCTGAATCAGTGTCAGTTGGACACTTCCATAAGACTGTAATCCAGTGTCTGCGTTACATGACGTTGGAGTCTTGTTGTCCAAGTGTCCTTTAACATGAGCAGGTGGCATTGCGGGAACACCATGTGCAATAAAACCAAAGGTAGTTACTTAAGGTCTTCATATTGCAACTTTAATGGTTTATTTTAAGAGAATGCATGTGACAGACACTTGACTAATGTATAAGAGGTCACCAAACTGACTGAAACTCACACCCACTCTTAATAAATGAGAACAGTAGTGTCAAACTCATATTTGACCCTCCCTGAGTCTCTCGAAATGTGCTGATCTGCCGTGAGATGATGTACTGATCTTCATCACAGAAGAACGCTGCCTGTCTCATCTGATTGTGTTGGCTCCCTGACCCAAATATCAGACATATACCCAGATGTATGGGGAATGAGGTTATGTTTGGATTAGAACCGAACAGCAAGTCAAGCAGAAATGCATAGTGTTAACATAATTAAAACCAGCGCTTGTCTAAGAGTGGAAATCCTAGCTAGTCAACAACTTAAGCCAAATTACAAGCGAGTCTGGCCACAGTGTGCTACAATTAGGTTAGTTTGAATCCCAACTGAGACACTGTGAACTCGGTATGACCTTAATGAATATAGCATCTGTACTGTATTCTTAATTATTTGGAGTGTCTTTTTATGAACGTCTCAAAACATATCCTGTTTCTTCCTTTTTTTTAAAAATAAAATAGTGTGAATCAAGGGGCCGGTTGTCGGTATGCAGCAAGTTGTGTTATGCCATTGGAGGAGCACCATATCAGATAACAGGATGTGCAATCGGCTTCTTCCTTCAGATCTACCTGTTGGACGTTGCTTTGGTGAGTGAAACCATGTGATTGATTTTACTAATAACATCTTAATAATATAGATCTATCAACTGATTTGATCAACTGATTGATGAATTTTGATTCTGTGCTTAAACTTTTAATTTCACTTTCCATGAAAGTTGTGCGCTAGGTGTCCCATTACTTTTTTTGTGAAAACTATCCGTTCAACAAATTAATATATATCATAAAATTAACTTAGAATGATACAGAAGCAGTTTTAAACACACAAAATGTCACAGCAAATAATTTGGACCTGTGCCGCCTCAGAGGTCTTGATGATCTCAACTGTATCCAACAATTAAAATCAATCAGAATCATATGTTGTCATAATTTTTCTGTTGAATTCAAGTCACTGAATTAAAAAAAAAATCAATTATAAACTAATGTTAATGACCAAAAGTGCAATAGTAAGATTTGAAGATGAGGAAATAATCTTACATTTTACGAATATTGTTGTTTTGGCTGCATTCATCAAGCAAACCTCATGTGGAAAATGGATATAAAACAAAACAGCTCATGTAATAATTTAGTTCAACCTCGTAAGGACGACATTTTTTCAAAGAACTTCCTCATACTAACCATTTTTTAAAATCTTGTCCTACAGTGTCCTGTAAAATCTTGCCCTATTTTGAATTCGTGGAAAGTGCCTCATAACAGAAGATCAGATCGACTTGTAGAATGTAGAATCTGATTGCGATCCTTGGGGGCAGCGGGTTTCTTTACTCCCCTGTTCACATAGTCAGAGGCGACAAGTACAGTCACAAAGGGGAATTGTACTGGAAAATGAATAGTTTTGCAAAGGCCTTTCATGCCATTAACTTTTGGGGAGCTACTGTATTCTTGGCAGGCTGATTGGCCAGATTAAAGAGTCCGAATAGGTTTGTTCTAATAGCCTTCAGTGTTTATCATGTTACCACTGACTACAGAAGACAGGTTCCCAGTGTGAGTTCTACTAATGTGTTTAATCCCATAATTAACAGTTATTCCTACAATACACAATGCCAGCATGAATCACGCAAGCTGTACAGCATTTCAGAGTCCTCCAAGAGTTTTACAAGTGTGTTGTACTGGAAGTAAAACTGTTTCAACTGAGTAACTCCATTTGCCTGTCATGTGCTTTATGATCTCATGTATCTCAAGGTCATTGGGCTGGCCTCATGTGCTCCTCTTGATCTCTGTAAGAAGTTGTTGTAGTTTACATGCTGCAGAGCCCCTCGAAACGGTTATAAATATTTGTAGATTTATCGTGAGAAGTCATATCTGCAACTGATATGCAGTGGTCTCATATCTCTTCTTTATCACCAAATGTAAATATTTAATATTTAACAGACCTTTTTCCTGTTTAAAAAGTCTTTCTTTATTTACTTTTTACTTTTTCATGTTGGTATTTCATCTGTTAGTTTAAGTTATCATTTAGTCCATTCTGATGCTGAATAAAAGTTTTTGGGGAAAACTCTCAACCAGTGATGTGCGATGATGACATGCTGGTCTTTCTCTTTTCTTGACAGTTGGACCCATTTTATGCCTCCATCATCTTGTTTGTGGGTCGAGCATGGGATGCCATTACAGACCCTACGGTGGGCTTTCTAGTCAGCCGTAGTCCCTGGACCAGATTTGGACGAATGATGCCCTGGTAAGTCTTTCTTCACCTCAGTTTCATTGGATTTCTCCAAGGGTTTACTGTCCAGGTCTTTGTGCATTCATACCTTGATGTTCAGAGCAATCTATCACATTAAACATAGAACAAGACTCAGAATTGTCTTAAGGAACATGTTGCCTGTAGTAACTGTCTGCCCTTCTTAGGAAAATCCACTAACTCAGCGGACTCCTCTGTTGGGTTTAAAATGCGTCTCAAATGAATCTCTCTGCTCCGTCACTTGCTTTGTCTTCTGACCCATTTCTCTGTTGTTGTGAAATGTCAGGAGGTAGTCTTTAAGTAAGCGAGCCAAGTGAATCTGGTGATGTTTCTAAGTCAGAGGACACTTGTGGGCTACGTGAAGTCCCCTGAACTCTCATGGCGGGTTGAGGGGCGTGATGGGTGGGGGGCTGGATACACCACAGTAGCTTTGCCTTCGGTCAATTTGCATTTTCAGCTGGCCAGTCTGATTTGATTCTACATCACATGCATGACTAAACCACTTTATCAGTGTCCTGACAACAAGAAATGCTTGCCGTTGAGCAACAAATTATAAGCAAGTTAAACGGTTCCCTTTCTTAACTTGTATTGTAGAATATATGGAGGCGAATATGCTTAAGAAACCAACATTTGGTCCAAAACTAGCTACCAAGTGACGGCATAATTTAGGTTAAAATTTAGCTTCTTACTCATTTTGGTGTAGTTAATTATTACTTCTAGCAAAAACAAATACACTGTACTTAGAAAATATGCCCTGAGTGTTGGTAATTTTGTTGTGAAAAGTGGAAACCTCATTGAAAATCGAAAACGAAATTGCTAATACTGTATTTAATTTGACCTCACGAGACTGGCGACCAATGTTTTTCCAATTATTTTTCAGGACATCCTTTGATTGATGACCAGCTCTTTCTCACAACACAAAACTGAAAAATTGAAACTTTGCAACTAGTGACTCTTAACTCTGCGCTCATGCAAGCGTTATCTGTAGTGACAGTGATGCCTGCGGCGATGGAGATGTCTGCTTTAGCGAACGCTTGTGTGGTTCTCTACACAATGAAGGCTTTTGGGTTTGGTGAAAACCTTACTGGGTTAGACTGCGAGAAATCTGGGTTTGCAGCATCAAATGAAGTAAATAACCAGTTTATCATTTCTTAACTGGTGTTCTCAACCTTGGAAAATAGGCGATCAGGCTAACATCAAAAGCACTGTTCAAGATTCCACTTTCTCTCTTATTTTCCAAATGATGGTCGGTTTGAAGAGTGTTCAAGTCCTCAGAAGTAGGAAGTCACTCATTGTATGAATAATGGGAAAACCACTCTGAGGAAGTGATGGAAATTGGGGGGGGGGGGGATGGGGTGAGGAATGTGCGTCTGCTTTTTAACTGAACTCAGGGCATGTGAAGGAATCTGGTAGGAGGCTGGTGAGAAAGTTCTGCCCTAATGAGCTCATTTCAGTAACGCTGGATCTGAGCAAGATGGTTGTATCCTCTCAGGGTGGTGTGATTACAAGATCCCTAGTGACGCTAGATTTGTGCTGTGATGTCTCTTGGGAGTGCATGAGACAGGTTTGTTGGTGTAGTTCTGGGTATATGTGGGAGAGAGGGGATTTTTCTCCCCTAACTATCCCCGTGGAGAGTCATATGGACCACAAGCCTGTATAATTTCATTTTCTCGATGCTTGATCACATGCATTATTAATAGTCACAAGCATGTGAGTTAAGCTATCATAATCCTGAAAGAGAATTCATTGCAAAGGTTAGTCACACTTGCAATGGTATATTAAATGACATGAGCTGGGGAACTGTAAAGAAAATGTCAATATTTGAACATATGATTGTATCTCATAAACCGCAAATGATTTTCATGGCACCATAAACCTAAAAAAAACGTTTAGAGTCAGAAAAGCTAAGAGCGTCTCTCATCTTCCTTAATCCATGGGATACTTTCTGTAAGCGACTCATGTTGTGTGGATTGAATTATCTGAGGTGTAATTCTGCAAATGGCATGAATAACACGACATTTGTCTTGTGCTGCTGGGTTCACAAGGAAGACACTCCTTTTTCATGCTTCATGCCTTGGGGGTTGGGAGGTATATTCAAAATGCGGCAACTCTTGAATGGTCCAACCCACAACACACCATCTCTGTCGTCCAATCAGAGTGAGAGGGAGGCAGACTAACTCAGCTTCAAGTCTAAAGGCAGCATACTGGGGTTACTTTAGTTCAAATGGCAGCCTTGCTGGTAGAGTGAGATTGTTACTATTTTGAACTGCTAACTAGTTGCATCTTTTTGCTAAAACGGATAACTCCATTTTTAACAATTTTCAAAAATCATGTTTTTCATTGTGCACTCCAATTAATTTCAATCAAACTGCATTTGGGTTATTTTGATTAAGTAAAAATAAATACAGCTAACTAACACAATAAAACACTAAAAACATGCTAATATAATAAAACAAAACAGAGTTAACTGTTTTTGCAAATAAACTCTTCAATTACAAACAGATACAAGAAACTGTTGAGAAATCGAATATATGCAATTTATTTTCATAAATTGTTTTTTAATAGATTGGTGATTGTATAATAGCATTATACTGTAGTATCATCGTAGGATGTAATATAGGTCAAAACGGCTGTAAAAGGTTTTGAGTTTTGTTGCTTTTAGTTCAGAAGATATTCCTTTCAATAATTTCAAATGTACTTTAATAACCCTCAAGCCAGCAAACCCAGTCCTACCTTTATGTCCCATTAGGTTTGTATAGACAAATATTAATTTGTTCAGTGCAGGCAAAGTCCAATGTCTAATCTAAAAAATGGTGTCAGGGTGAACTTTTTATAATATTCAGTTTGTTTATTGTAATTTATCATTTAACTATATGAGGCTAAAATTTTAGTTTTTGCACAAAATATATGATGATAATAGTATACTAAAGCTCAGTGAAAACATCTGACCTTATTTGAAATTTAATATTTTCCGTCTTACATCATTCTGAACACATTTGTGCATTAAATTCTCTTGAATAACATCACCTTTCTAAATTAGAAATGCAACCCAGACAGGTTCATGTGAAACTTGCAAACGCTTTCTGGGGAATAGCTTTAATGACTTATATGGGTGTTGCTACACCTTTGTGTACTGCAGTCTTATTGGTAGCTGAAAGCATTATGGAATTAACCAAAATATTTGATAAACAAACAGAAAGGGGGTGGAGAGGGGCGTGGAATGTACTGACTGAATACAAACATTCACATTCTGCGTAAATCAGTGGAATTCTGTGGGGTCCGATTCTGTTAAGGTCTGCTCTAGAAAAATCGGCAAGTCAGGCTCCACAAACCTTTTTTTTTTTTTTTTTTGGAAGTAATGCTGGGTTGTACTACTCGGGATCTTAAGTCACTCTACCAGGAAAACAAAATGTGGTACCATTCAGTTGTGTGACGTGTTACGCGCCTGAAATGGTATTTCCTTGTACAGATGCAACAGATTAAGAGCAGACAATGTATTTCCACTTCAGGATCCTGTTGGCCACATGGGTCACTGAAGAAAGACAGGAAGTTGTCCGATCAGTTCTTTCATCTCTCATAGTCACGGGGCAACAGAAATGACACAGTGCTTGACAAAGTTCAATGACATGACACCTAGTAAACTTCGTCTATATGTACCTGATCTCAAACCTGTTTATCATCATGGGGAAGCAGTATACCAACCTAGTTATACTTAATTTTTTTTTTACCTTTTGTACATTTCTTCTAATCTTATATATCTTTTCCTTGCAGGATTGTACTGTCTACCCCATTTGCCGTGCTATGCTATTTCCTCATCTGGTACGTGCCGTCTGTTGAGCAAGGCAAGGTTGTTTGGTACCTGATCTTCTACTGCTCCTTCCAAACATTACAGACAGTAAGTAACCATCTTTATATGACCATAAGTTGCAGCCTGTATAGTTCTACATAATTTCCTTTAACCTTTTGCCATTGTCTTTTTCTCAAAAAACAACAGTGCTTCCACGTACCGTATTCTGCACTTACCATGTTTATCAGCACTGAGCAGAAGGAGAGGGATTCAGCCACAGCCTACCGTGAGTTTTAATACATCTACAGCTAGATGCGTCCATCATTTTCAAATTCACAGCTAACTGCTAATCTCTTATCTCAGGAATGACTGTTGAGGTTTTGGGCACGCTCATCGGCACTGCTGTTCAAGGTCAGATTGTGGGAATGGCTAACGCTCCTTGCATCAGCACTGGCGAGGACCTGAACTCTACAGATCTTCAGGTGGCTCCCGAGGTCAACATCACTGAGCCTCATGTTTCACTGGAGCATCTTGTAAGGATTTTTTTCTTTTGAGGTTGATTAAATTAAAATTCTTGCTGTGTTGGTATTAAATGCCTGGTATCATGTGCTTCCCACAGAGAAATGCTTACTTGATCGCATCTGGTGTCATCTGCTCCATTTATGTTGTCTGTGCCGTGGTCTTGTTCTTTGGTGTGAAAGAACAAAAAGGTAAGTGCTACTACTACTGCAAAGACACATTACTACAAATGAAACTTTATGTAATTAAACTTGCACTACTGTTAAAAACTTTGGGTTCGGTGTAAGATTTGTTTTTAAAAGTAGTCTATTATGCTCTCCAACACTGCATTTATTTTGCCAAAAATAAAGTAAAAATGATAATATTGTGAAATATTACAATTTAAATAGCTGTATTTGAATATATTTTTAATTTATTCCTGCGATGCAAAGCTGAATTTTCACCATCATTACTCCAGTCTTCAGTGTCACATGATCCTTCAGAAATCATACTTAATATGCTAATTTGGTGTAGAAAACAGTTGTGCTGCTTAATATTTTGGACAAACTGATATATGACCCTTTTTTTCAAGTGTCAAGAACAGTCTTTTTTGAAATGGAAATCTTTTGTAACATTGCAAATGTCTTTACTGTGACTTTTGATCAATTTAATGCATCCTGGCAGAATAAAAGTATTGATTTTCTTTAAAAAAAAAAAAAAAAATTCTTACTGACCCCAAACTTTTGAATGGTAGTATAGCTTCTTTCTTAAAGACTTTATGGTCTCATAATTTAAGACTTAATTTTATGCTTTTAAGCTGTTTGCGATAAGGTCTTGTAGAAATTTTAAATGTGTATCTAGAAAAGGTTAATCTTCTAATATGCTGGTAAAATTTACAAGTATAAATGCTGGAAATGTACCAAAATTTCAATGACTCATGCAGCACAACACAGATTTTCGTCCAGTCCTCTCTAAAATGTCCCTACCACTGAAACAAACTTGTAAACAAGCAAATTGTAGTTTTTGACTGTGATGTAACTAAAGTCTATTGGCTGTCTTAAAATGGGGAAATGATCCATTCAGTATGTCTCGCCCATACTTTCTGTTTCAGTGAGAAATGTGTGTAAACAGTGAATCCCATGAAGTTGCTTGCAGATGTACCTGGGTTTTTCCACACTGCTCGGGTTTCTTTGAGTCAGTAGTTGGGCCACAAGCAGAGCTCAGCTGGTCGCAGGGAAATGCCAGTGAATAAGCTTAGCAGGGTGATTAGCTTTCACAGCACAGATAGGGCTGTCTAAATGGGGCGCATGGTAAAAGAAGGTTATTACTGGTGTTCTCTTGAGCAGTTAATTTTAAACTAAAATACTGAGCCTTAACATGCAGACCTCAGTAGACTGTTGAAAGGAAAAATCAAGCACAGTCCTAGCTCATCATCACGCCTCATTTGTGGAGTTATCATACTCCGCACTTAGAAATGAAAGCGTACAAGCAATTAAACAACATATTTTGTGGCAGATTCCTTGTCATGCAATGCAATGACTCATTTTGGCAGCTAATCAAAATACAGTTGTGTGCACCAATTTATTTTGATTCTTCAGTAAGCTAACACCTGAGAATTAATGGGGAAAAATCCTAGTCTCTTCCCCACTGCTCTGTAATTCATTGCATTTAATGTAGCACCATTAATTGCCATTTGTTTCCATCATCTCATCTTGCCCCTCTCTTCTTTTTGATAGAGACCTGCAGGGTTAGGACTGAGCCCATGTCGTTCTTCCAGGGCATTCGTATGGTGATGGGCCACGGTCCGTATGCCAAGCTGGTCATGGGCTTCCTCTTCACCTCTCTGGCTTTTATGGTGAGTTCTTGTGCAAATGATACGTTCATTTCATGTTGAGTCGTGGTCACCGCCAGCCGTTTGGGTTGTTTAATCTGTGACCACCCTGGACGAGCACTGTTGTCTTTGGCGATCGCTTTATTTGTTAGGTTTTGCTAATGTGTCTTGACTGTGCAGCTTATTATTTCTATAAACATTTCTTGCAGTTTCTGGAGGGAAACTTTGCACTGTTCTGTAGCTACACCCTTGGCTTCAGAAACGACTTCCAAAACATCCTTCTCGTCATTATGGTACGTAAACTAAATCTGTCTTTTGTTTTAAATTGTAAATGTATTTTAAATGGGCTTTTTGAATGCTAAAGACTCTGTATGGTCTGTAAAGATAGGTGAGGTGTCATTATGGAGTGATTGACAGTGACATTTTGACAGACAAATGTACAAAAGGAGAGCACTTAATGGCTCCATTATATAACACATTTGCATAATACAAGTTCCATTTTTGCTAACCATCTGAATAGACTAGTGTTTCCAGTAATGCATTACGCCTTAACCAATCCACAACTCACTGCTTAGCCCATAAAAATGCTTCAGTATTGCAGAAAAGTTGTCAATATCCAGAGAATTGACAACTA
>JAFVLL020028553.1:0-79189 GCA_021397915.2 Tor tambroides | reverse complement strand
AATACAAGTTCCATTTTTGCTAACCATCTGAATAGACTAGTGTTTCCAGTAATGCATTATGCCTTAACCAATCCACAACTCACTGCTTAGCCCATAAAAATGCTTCAGTATTGCAGAAAAGTTGTCAATATCCAGAGAATTGACAACTAGATTATTGTTTAAGGAGGAAAAGTTGTTCATCTAGTTTCGACGAACAAGAATGTCTTGTTCATGTGCTTTTGTCCTTGAGATCAGAGTGTTCAAAACCCAGATTCCTTTAAGAATTCATGTTCAATAAGAGAGTATTATTGTAGTCATGTAAAACCCAGTCTGCTGACTTTTAAGACTACAGTAACCCTTGTTCAGTGAGCTGAATGCACAAATAGAACAGTTTTCAGGCATTGTCCTAGATGTGACACAAAACATTCCAGTATTGTTGTCAGAAAGGTGTGTTAGGAAGCATTCTTATTGATGGGAACCTGTGTGAACACATAGATAGATAAATTCATTGCCAGAAACCTAATCTTAGCTAATGCCTTGTTCCCACACATTATTAGTCACGGAAACCATCTTGCAGTGCATTGCTTTTACTGTATTATAAACAGATATCTCTGTCGGCATAGATCATCAAAATGTTTAATATTTGAAAAATGTTTGTCTTGCAAATCACCATCATGTGGTGTGACAAGCATATACACAAAAACTAAAATGTTCTATTTAAATTTTCTCTATTTCAGCTCTCCGCCACACTTGCCATCCCATTTTGGCAATGGTTCCTCACAAAATTTGGCAAGAAGACCGCTGTGTATATTGGGACTACAGTAAGTACTGGCAGCGGCACATAAACCTTCAGTTAATTACACTAACTGACCAACAGTGGCTGCTTCTGGTCTGTCATGTTCTGTAATTGATGTTATGGTTCCTGTTACTGATGGTTTATATTCTCTTTGCAGTCTGTGGTGCCTTTCCTGGTCTCCGTCGTCTTTGTTCCCAGTAATCTTATTGTGACGTACGTGGTGTCCTTTGCCGCTGGAGTCAGTGTTGCAGCGGCCTTCCTTCTGCCATGGTAAGTACCTGAGAATTGTACAAATGTGTGTGCACTTCCAGATTTGGTGCACTTTATTGATGGAGTGTGTTCTCCCATATGCTCAGGTCCATGCTTCCTGACGTTGTGGATGATTTTAAAGTCCAAAATCCTGAATCTCAGGGCCATGAAGCCATCTTCTACTCCTTCTATGTGTTCTTCACCAAGTTTGCATCTGGAGTTTCCTTGGGGGTCTCAACTCTTAGTCTTGAGTAAGTTTCACAGCCTTGTACATGAAACACTGGCTTTTAAATTGGATTATAGTGTTCATGATCCACTAAGCCCGGCTTTTTCTTTTAGTGTATGAGAATCAGTCTGGCCTCCTGACATTCAGATATAATGTGATTAGAGCCGGTTTTATGGGTCTTTTGAGTTTGGAGACGTGACCATATAGGATAGTGTTTTACTGTGAGATTCCGTGATCAGTCATGAGGTTGGAATTATCTGGATGAACATGAATAAGATATTAATCGATCATTTCTACTCTTTTAAACAGTTTTGCCGGCTATGTAACGAGAGGTTGCACGCAACCTGCCGAAGTCGATTTAACATTGAAGATCCTGGTGTGTGCTGCTCCGATAGTCTTGATCATTATCGGGCTGCTAATATTCATCTCATATCCAATCAACGAGGAAAAGAGACAAGGCAACCGCAAACTACTTAATGAACAACGGTAAGCCACCTATTGATTTTAAGTCTTCCAGTCACATGTTTTTCTTAAAGATGTTAATCCTGCTCAACATTCTCGAAATCTATAAATTGACATGGTACTTTTAAACCTCTAAAGCTGATTAAATGGCATTCTTTAAATTATTTTGCCTAAGTTTATCCTGTTTTTTTTTCTTCAGAGAAAATGAGCTTGACTCAGAAACAGACTCCACTGAGCTCAATGTGGTTTAATAGCACCAGAACACTAGATTGAACATCGTGCCAGTTACGTCGGACCAACAGAGCCCAAACAGAGTGGCTGCTTTGAACCAACCGTGCTGCCTTGTGGCTGAAATCTTCCACCCATATCACCCCTACACGACCGCAAATCAACTTGAAACGTGGCCTTTTCCAGCTCAAGTTCTAAGTGCCTTGCCATTTCCAGCTGCAAGTGCTTATGGACGCTAGAAACGTTTCCCTGAGTTGCACAAGGCTTGTGTGTGTTGCCAGTATTTGTGCTGCTCGCTGGTATAGGATCTCAAAGCAGTGTCCAAAAAAGCCAGCTTTTTATAAGCGCGCATCTAAACTGCACTAAAAAATGATCTGAGGTGGGACATGTCTACCGTAAGAAGAAACTTGAAACATTTAAAAAAGGTTTTTAGGTGCTAAAACCAAAAATGCATTTCAATCGTGATTGAAAGGTACATTTTGGGAGGAATATCTGTGAAACTGTACATAACTAAGTAATGTTTGTATGTAATTTAATATTTATAAATGCTTTTGTGCATCTAACTGGATAAGCAAACTTGAAACATTGAGACCTGAGTGGGGTTTGATTATATCAAACGTCAGTATTGCGCACAGAAGGTTATTGTTTATTTCTTTTATTACTTTCCTTCACATACCCCTTCTATTATGTTCCTTTTCATCTGTTTCCGCTCTCTTGGGGCAAACAGAGCTCTTTTAGAGGGATGCGCTGAGGGATAAACTTACAAATTTGGTCCCTCAACGCCTTCAGATCACGGGATCTTATTCGATTACATTCTGGATGGGTTCACTAACGTGTGGGTGAAAGTGCTGCTGACAACTGAGGCTATGAACTAGCAGGATGCCATCAGACTATGTGGGGTTATCAATTGTTTATGTTGTGAGGTGAACAAGATTATTTAAGTATTTATTACTTTTGTTTTAGATCATATGTTGATTTGATTGTCTGTTTCTCCCATCTTCCTTAATTTATCTTGTTTAAGGGCCTCAGTCGCATGAAATAAGGGCAATTAGAGCTGTCACTTCTGAATTATGTCTAATATGCCAGTAATTCCTATGGAAAAGCCAATCAGTGTGTTTACAGGTGACACTGCTGTTTGTTTAGGTGTTTAATTAATCTGATTTCTGGTCTTTGTTTTCGTGTCAGTGTCCGTATAGTAGTTGTCTCAAAAGTGCTTTTATTATTGTATAGTTCTCTGCCTGCAACTTCTGTGTCAAGGATCTGAATGCCAAGTGTTTCTCTACCATCTGTAAGTGCTGTGATATATGTACATAGACCATCTGAAAATATTAAGTCATATTTTTCATTTTCTATTTGGGGAAAATGGAATGGCTTGTAAATAATATTTGTGTAAATGTCTTATTTTATACATATGTACATATGATGCGCATTGAAGTCTCGTCAGTGCATGTTTGGAGTTAATACCGTTTTCTAACACGTGTAAATTTTGTATTAATGCATCTGTGAGTCTTCCCCCCCCCCCCCCCCCTTTTCATTAACACCGGTTTGTGGTGATCTGTAAAGATTTCCATATTCTGATATCAAACATTAGTTATTGTATATAACAGATGTCCTGATGTTTGTACATAGATGTGATATTTTTGGATGCAATTGTTGTACGTGTAAATGTGTGTAGTTATTTAAAAGAAACGATGTTACAAAAATGTTTGTTAATAAATACTAATTAATATTCAAGGAACATCATTTGCTTTTTCTCTTCTACACACTCAGCCTCTTATATAATAAAATCTAAAAACATTTTTAAAAATATATATTTTATACCTATAATATATTGACGAAGTCCAAATTCCATTTCACTGTGGTTTTTCTTCAGTGTCATTATTTCGTTATAAAAATGATCAAAATCGGTTTTAAAACGCGGTACCCGTACTCTCAACTGTAAATCATTCACACACTCTCTCTCTCTCTCTCTCTCTCTCACACACACACACACACACACACACACACACTAATAATAATAATATATATATATATATATATATATATATAATTTAATTATTATTATTCAAAAATGAAGAGAAGGACAAAATCTCAACCATAGACATAATAAATTCATTGTATTTTTTTTAGTCTATGGTCTCAACAGGGTCAGTGTAGGAGCGCCTCCTGGAGGAGACAGACAACTGCTCAATGGGTCGCATCTCTATGCTCTCTATTACTCTTCCTGCTGTTGAATAGCTGGACAATCGATTGTTCAGAGCTGATGCAACACTATCATTACAAAGCAAAATAGTTTAAAAATAGATTAATAATACACATTTATTTATATAAATCTAATATATTGCACCGATGTATCCAAATATTTTTGTAAACTCGTGTACATAAATTGGTAAAACTGATTTTCATTCATAGAGATATCTGGGGGACTTTTATTATGAAATACGTGATGAAATCTTTCAACAGGAAGAGCCTGTCACCGGAATACACGTTTCTCAGCTACCACCGGTGAGATTTAATGTGAATTTTTATTAAATATCTGAGCTTTTGTTTTCTATTATCACTGACATTTCATAAGGATAGTATTACATTTTATACCGACCCATTTCCTGCTTTGTGTTTCTATCACTCTGGGAAATTGGTATATAAGACAGCTCATCCTCAGAGGTTCATTCAAAACGGACGTCATTTTAACTCAGGGCTGAACAACTGATCCTAAAAATATCAGTTTTAACATATGGCTTCTACCAGAACCACAAATTGAGTTTATCTTCGTTATTTGTCATATAAGCCTGTGATTATTTCATTCGCACAGAAGCAGCAGACATCATGGGAGAGCAGCTGAGTCCTGAAGAGAAGTTCCAGCTCATCACCAGAAACCTCCAGGTGAGAAACAGCAGGGAAAATGTTAAGAGATTCCCAAATTCATTTTAACAACTCAAAAACATATTTAACATTTGAAGTATGTCTATTGTTGTTTTGAAGATAATCATTATGTAGCCATTTTTACATGCACCGTTAATGAGGTATCTGTTGTGACAGTTTTAATAGACTGTTTCTGCCACTGTTGCAGGGCTTAAAGTTCTCCGGCGTGCAGCGTTTGGCTGCGGAAAAAGATAATCTTAAATAAAATTAAAAAATGAAGAAAAAAAAACTATCACTTTCGATATCACTTTCGAGATCATGAGTTCGCCTACCAATGGTATGAGAGGAGCACAGCTTTCACTCTCAACCAAACTAACATTACTAGCTTTTTTTCAGACTTTTTTTGCTCTTATAGGGGTCGCAGTCTAGAAAAAGCATGGTCAAAAATGTCCATCTAGTGCATACGTACATAGAAAAACTAATTAAAAAGCAGCGGAGCTTTGTAAACAGCTCAGAGTAATCATGTAATCTCCATAAGAACGATATGATTGCCAGAGCAAATTTACCGGGACTTTTGCAAAGGTCCTGTTCACACATGATCTCTTAATGGTAATTTACCAGTAAAGACTGTATGTGTGAAAGGGTTAAACTCTTCCTCTGCATATGCTGTGAATTTGAATTGCTTAACGTTCATCTGGGAAAACAGTGTTCATTATCTCACTAGATTTGTAACGTAAATCATTTATAAACCTTTGCCAACACAGGAGAATACATATTACATTATGTATTCTAACAGTGTTGTTCAATAAAACCATGTAATTACTTGATTTTGATATTTTATTTGATAAGCGGTGATATAGCTCATAATTTTCCAAGTGTATGATATAGCTTTCATTCTTCAGGTCAACCATATATTCATGAAAAAAAAAATCAGTTTGAATAAGGAAAGCAATAACTTTGCCATAGTATCCTTTCAAATGTTAAAGTTGCCACAGTCATTGCATAATTTGCATGTGCTGCCCACCCCCTCGCCCCGCCCCTGGAAAAAAAATTCAGGCTCAGGATTTTTTTTTTTGCTTTAACCCCTGCTGTTGTTTTCTCAGGAGGTTCTTGGTGAGGAGAGGTTGAAGGAGATCCTGAAGGAGAGGGAACTGAAGGTCTACTGGGGAACAGCCACCACGGGCAAACCCCATGTGGCCTACTTTGTCCCCATGTCAAAGATCGCTGACTTCCTGAAGGCGGGCTGCGAGGTTTGACTCTGGTGTTCTGTATTGATTCTGAATTACTTGCATGGACAATTGATCAGGGCATGGGTGATGTTTCTGTTCTGTAGGTGACCATCCTCTTTGCCGATCTCCATGCCTATCTGGACAACATGAAGGCTCCCTGGGAGCTGCTGGAGCTCAGGGTGCAGTATTATGAGCAGATCATTAAAGCCATGTTGGAGAGCATTGGAGTTCCCCTTGACAAACTCAAATTTGTCAAAGGCACAGATTATCAGCTCAGCAGGTAACCACTCATTTTTAATTTAAATACTGTACTTGTGAATTTCAAACAGTTACATTGGATGGTAATTAACCAAGAACATGGTTTTTAGGAAGTGTTAGGCATTTGACTGGGAAACAGTTTTTACAGATTAAGAAGCGATATGTTTTGTTGTGTTGTCAAACATGTTTTTCTTACCATGAATATAAAGATGATGTTTGTGGTTGTTCTTTCTTTAAGAAGGCGGCAAATGCTTTGTGTGGTTGATTTATTATAGAGAGTACACTCTGGATGTTTACCGACTGTCATCCATGGTCACTGAACATGATGCCAAGAAAGCAGGTGCTGAGGTGGTCAAACAAGTTGAGCATCCTCTTCTGAGTGGCCTGCTGTATCCTGGACTACAGGTATGCAGATCATCTTCTGCTTACATTTTCCTCATCTTTCTGGTCTTCTAGAGGGGTCTGTATGTATTTGTGTTTAATAATAGTGTGAACATGAAGTCAATTTTCAAAACCTGCATATTTTTTCTAATTGGTGCAAATGCAGATATACAACCCATTAAAATGCTGCTTATGTATTTCTATACTACTGTTCAGAAGATTGGGACCCGTAATTTTTTTTTTTTTTTGAAAGAAAGAAATTAATACTTTCATTCAGCAAGGGTGCATTAAATTGATCGAAAGTAACAGTAAAGACATTTATATTATTTGAAAAAGATTTTTTTGTAACTTTCTTTTTTGTTCTTTTAAATGTAATATTCTTCCACAAAAAATATAAAGCAGCACAACTGTCTTTAACATGGTAATAAGAAATATTGCTTGAGCAGAAGATCAGCATATTTGAATGATTTCTGAAGTATCATTCGTTTTAAAATTGAAAAGTTATTTTAAATTGTAGTAATATCTCACTATATTACTGGTTTAAATGTTTTAAGTGGTTTAAATATTTTTAAATAAATGCAGCCTTTGTGAGCATAAAAAAAATCGTACTGACTCTAAACTTTTAAATGGTAGTGTATAGTTACTCTATGCTTATCAGTACTTCTGAGTTATTCTCTTATTTAAATGGATGATTTTTTTGTTGTTCTGTTCTATATTCTAATTTGCTGCTTAGTCCAGACACTGTGACATTGTTTTTCATTTCTGTCAGGCACTGGATGAGGAGTACTTGAAAGTAGATGCTCAGTTCGGGGGTGTGGACCAAAGGAAGATCTTCACATTAGCAGAGAAGGTACATTTTTACATATTTCTTTTTCCATATGATGTTTTTAAAGTGCACCTATGCAGTACTGTGCAGAAGTCGTAGGCATAATAGATGCTTCTCAAAAGTTTTTAATTTGATGTGTTTTTTCTTCTTTTGCATCTTTTGCTTTAACTTGCCAGTTGGAAAAAAAAAAAAATCAAACTTGATTATTATATTTGTATAAAGATGCAGATCCCAGTGTATATATGTATGGGTATGTTTGCTGGATATCTTTTGTTTTTTTAGAAATGTTGTTTTCTCTTTATTTTTGCAGTATCTGCCCTCTCTTGGGTACACCAAACGTATCCACATGATGAACCCAATGGTGCCTGGACTGACGGGTGGCAAAATGAGTTCCTCTGAGGAGGTACGGTACCATCTACACCTTCAAAGATTTCAAGAATGCTGTAAGATAAAGATTTACAATCACATTCTTTGATTCATGTAATCAAAGAATCCTAGTGATTCTGCAGGATGAGATAATGGCTTATGCTGTTGTATTCCAGGTGTCGGGTTGATACACTAAAATTCTTTATTCTCAAACTTTCAAATCTGCTACAGGAATCCAAGATTGACCTGCTGGATAAGAACCAAGAGGTGAAGAAGAAGTTAAAGAAAGCCTTCTGTGAGCCTGGAAATGTGGAGAATAATGGAGTTCTGTCCTTTGTCAAACATGTGCTTTTCCCTCTGCACTCAGGTGAGTTCTGGCAAAAGAATAATTATTTTGGAAATGTAAACATCTAGTTAAGTGCTTAATGATGTGTTCTGTTTTCAGAGTTTATGATCAAAAGAGATCCAAAGTGGGGAGGCAACAAAGTCTACACAGATTATGAGGAAGTGGAGAAGGACTTTGCTGCAGAGGTATCTGAACATTATTTATATTTACTCAAAGGGTTAGTTCACCCAAAAATGAAAATTCTGTCATTAATTACTCACCCTCATGTCGTTCCAAACCCGTAAGACCTTCATTAATCATTGTAACACAAATTAAGATATTTTTGGTGCAATCCAAGAGTTTTCTGACCCTCCATAGACCAACGCAACTGACACGTTCAAGGCCCAGAACGGTAGTAAGGACATCATTAAAATAGTCCAAGTGACGTCAATGGTTCAACTGTAATGTTATGAAGCTACGAGAATATTTTTTGTGTACAAAGAAAATAAAAATAATGACTTTATTCTTTATTTATATCTTCGATGCGCGTTCACGACAGTACTATGACACGTGTGTGGTCCTGCTGATGCAGGAATCTGCATTTTGATGGAGAACCTAGATGCGCTGTGGCTTGTTTACAAGCAGAGGAATGCTTGCATGCGTTGTTACTCTCGTGAACGTGTGTTGAAGTCTGACACGGAAGAGAAGAAATTGTTGAATAAAGTCGTTATTTTTGTTTTCTTTGTGCACAGAAAGTATTCTCATAGCTTCATAAAATTAAGGTTGAACCACTAATGTCACATGGACTATTTTAATGATGTCCTTACTACCTTTCTGGGCCTTGAACATGTTAGTTGTGTTGCTGTCTATGGAGGGTCAGAAAACTCTCGGATTTCATCTAAAATATCTTAATTTGTGTTTCAAATATTAACGAAGGTCTTACGGCTTTGGAATGACATGAGGGTGAATAATTAATGACAGAATTTTCATTTTTGGGTGAACTATCCCTTTAATGTACAAACGACATGTTCATGATGTTCACATAAATTGAGTTGAGCATCATATGTTGACCCCTGCACTGCTTACCTGCAGCAAATTCATCCTGGTGACCTGAAGGCTTCGGTAGAGGTGGCTCTTAACAAACTGTTGGACCCCATCAGAAAGAAGTTTGAGACCCCAGAGTTGAAGAAACTTACAGCATCAGCTTACCCAGAGCCCTCCAAAAACAGTGAATGAAAATACACAACAATATCTAAAATAATTTTGGACTTAATTATTGACACTTGTGAACCCATTTAACAGTGCTTCTTCAAGGTCTAGATTGAGTTTTAGGACAAGGAAGAATTTGCCCATCTATTTACACATACATTGAAATTGTCGTTGCTTCACAGAAGGAGGAGCAAAGGGAAACCCTAAACAAACCGTAGATGAAGAGGAGGTCATCCCATCTAGATTGGACATCAGAGTTGGCAAAGTCATCAGTGTAGAAAAGGTAGAGAAAGCCAGCTATAATTTTAAGTGTTTTTTTTCTAGTAAAAGGATGTTTAAGTAACCTTGTTTCTTGACCTGTTAGCATCCAGATGCAGACTCACTGTATTTAGAGAAGATTGATGTTGGTGAGGAACAGCCACGGACTGTAGTGAGTGGACTGGTGGCCTACCTCTCACAGGAGCAGCTTCAGGATCGTCTTGTTGTGTTGTTATGCAACCTAAAGCCCCAGAAGATGAGGGGGATTGAATCTCAAGCCATGCTGCTCTGTGCTTCAATGTTAGTAGGATTTACACACCCTAATTCAACCATTTCATTCAATCAGCCAAGTTCTTATAGTAAAAATCATCTTGATTTTTGATCTTTCTAAATGTGATGGTCTTCAGTGAGGGAGAGCCCAGGAAAGTGGAGCCTTTGGATCCACCAGAAGGATCAGCACCAGGAGACCGTGTTTATGTAGAAGGGTATGAATCAGGGGAACCAGATGATGAATTGAAACCAAAGAAAAAGGTGTTTGAAAAGTTGCAGGTATGTGAGTTTTATAGCTTTGTACTTAGATTCATATTAAAGTATCACTGTGTCTTATTCTTGGTTGTATGTTTATTTGTCTGATCTCTTCAGGTGGATCTGAAGATCTCAGGCGAGTGTGTCGCACAATGGAAAGAGCAAAATCTGGTGACCAAACTAGGACAGATCACCTGTAAAACACTGAAGGGTGGAAATATTAGCTAGTTGTATACACCATTTCTTTCAAAATCCTTAAAGCTAGAGTTTCCCTGACAGCCCAGTATCCCCATGAAAAGTACACAATGTCAGGTATTGCTCATCAACTGTTAACTGACTCTAATGGAGAAGCAAATGGCTTATAATGCCATTATTTAATTTCAACTGTCCCATTCAGCCATATCAAACTGTGAATAATATAATAGACCATGATTACCGCAGTAAAATACATATGGGTATCATCTGTGCTTTACATTGCATGTATTGCCGTCCAGGTTGTTTTACACAAAGTACTGCAAGAAATAATGTCATGCTCATTTGTTTGAACTCCTGCAAGAGTCTTCATTTGTTCTTCATCTGTTATCCTTAAACTCAGGTCCTCCTGTTGTGCCATGTCTGGAACTAGATCATTGTTTACAATGATCAGTATTTAATCATCAGTGGAAACGGTTCAGACATGGACAGTCCATATACTCAATAAACTGTTGTGGATACATATTTTAGCATTAGTTAGCTTATTTCACAGAGACACATATGGAATTTCATGTAATGAAACATTCAGAACTCATCTGATGTTAACCAAATTCATTAAAATAGACAAAAATGATTCATAACCATTTCCTATATGTCTTAAAGGAATGATGATGGAAATGCTTTTGAAAGTACCTTTACGGTTTGATCTGCTGAAAAGAGATATTTAAATATATGAACCTGACAATAAATGTTTGGGAGCCTATTTTAAAATATCACCATATGAGCAATAAAATGTAATGCTTGATTAAAGATTATGGAAACTATAATTCACTTATGTATTGTGTTGTACAATAGAAAAAAAGTATTGTAGTAGATTTAGCAGATAACATCTTTCAAAAAAACAAAACATATAGTGGTGTGGGGGCTTATATATATGTTACGAATATATGGCTGTCGGTAATGTTGAAATGTGTTCTCCACATGGAAGTTAAAAACAGTCAAAACAAGGTAAATCTATAAATATCTTTAATGCATATTTATTTTTAAAACAGTGTAGTAATTCTGTCCACTCCTCCCTTAAAGTTAATAGCTACTAAAGTATTTGTGTATGTATATTTTTACATCAATTTTAGGACCATCAGTCAATACTCTTACCTGTTTGCTGGTTTAAAAAGAAATGCAGCATTTAGCTTACAAAGTGCTTTAATCTAATGAAAAGTAAATACGTAAGTGTGTATATGTTCAGCTATAGTCAGCATACTGCAAAATTCATAAAGGTAACAGATGGTTCTGTACATGTATAATTACACATTTGCTAAAAGCAAATTCTGAAAGTTGATTGCAGTAGCACTAAAACTTTCAAAACTGTTAGTAGAATTTCATTAAAAGCTAGTAATCAATCTGTGTCCTTGGACATATTTGTATATGTCAAAAAAACAAACAAAAAAAAACAGGTTTTGACTTTTTTGCACCAAGCAGTGATTACTACCACTAGTGACCACTAGATGTCAGTTCAGTCTTGCGGTCATTAGCTATTTTAAGTCCACAATAAACTAAAAGTGACTTTTCCCAGAGCAGACAAACTCATTTAGAAAAATACTTGAAAGCTGTAATAAAGCTATTGTATAAAACAGATTGGGGAAAAGCTTTTTGCATACATTTGAAGGCCATTTCCCCAGGCTAAGGTTTTTAAGACAGCTGTGGTATCCATGGATCCTTGAACAAGACATATTTTGGGCTTTCATCACTTGCTTTGTCCTCTTGGTTTTCCCATACTGTGACTAAACAGTCCAATCAAAACTCAACTCAACTGTGTCCTGACTCTTCAACATGCAGTCTCTGTACTTCCTGAAAAAGAAATATAATTATAATGATAATTTGCATAGTTCTGTCTGTATTTCATGCACAAACTAAAATAACCAGTGAATGCTTCCTTACTTGCTTGCTTCTGGTTTCCTAACGATTGTGCTCGCTGACCAGCAGGATGCACTTGATCACTTTGCCCATTAATTTCAACCCTCGTTATTTGTTTATTTGTCAAGATCTCAGTCTTATCCGGTGTTGCATTCTCTGTCTTATTGGGAGGATTTGTTCCATGCACTGGTTTCTTAGCAACAGGTGGCGGCACCTTAATTGGCTTTTTTGTTCCATTTGTAACCATTGTCTTGGCTTGGTCAGAAACCTGCATTATCTCAGCTGCAAGACTTTGTTTGAGGCTTGCTTGGACCTCAGGAGAAGTAGGCGTTTCAATGACAACTTTCTTTGTGCTTTTTGAGAAGATAAAGCTGGCTGTAGATGCAGGGGACTTGTGTAAGTCACAGCCGTCTGGTGTTTTAGGGGATGGCACAGGTGAACTAGCACTACTATTTGAGGAAAATCGTAGATTGAGCATGGCAGGTACTCCGCTGGAGGACATTGCAGCAGTCTTCACACGTATGGCCTCTTGAAGACGCATGGATGGGACTGTGGCTGGAGCAGGAGATGACTTAGCAGGTGAGTTGGACTTCAAGGTCAAGGATTTGCGAATAGGCTTTTGTGGCGTTGCTTGACTAGTAATACTGTGATCCTCATTTGTTGTGGCCTCAGTGCTTGGTTTGGTATCATTGTTAACTTGATCTTCACCTACATTTACAGATCTTAGTCGAACCATCTGAAGCAAGGAAGGTGTGACAAGGGGAATGTTGGCATCCTCCTTTGGAATAGGTGTGCTTTTGTGACGACAAAGCAGGTCTTTGCTCCGGCTGTCTTTGTTTATGAGGCTCAGTTGCCTTCGGAAGTTAACAGTGGATTGGTCTTCCACTGGAAGTGGAGGTGCAAGCGGCACGTTAGTGGAATCTGCTTGAGTATCAAGTGATGTTTGCTCTGATGAATCTTGTGCTGACAAAGTTGGCATTTCCTCCCCTTGTACAAGTTCATCTGGTAAAAGAGAGGACATTTTTGTAGGAGCTACAGTTTCCATGCCACCTTCGTCTACAGAGAAGTGTGAGACATTGTTAGAAGGCTTATCTTCTTGCCTGTCCTCCATATCATTTTGTACAGTTCTTGTTGGCAGAATGGTCTGTATTTTGGAGTCTTGGTCTGGACTGCTAGCCATATCTGAGGCATTAGATGACCTCAATTCTATATTGTCTTGCTGTTCACAGGACTCTTTGTGGCAGTTGACTGGTACCTCAAAAAGGGAGTCATGGATGAACGAGGGAGGTGGTGGGGGGAAGTCAAGTTCATCTTGTTCCTCAAACATCAAGTCAGTTGATTCTTCCATTGGCGGCGGTGGTGGAGGCCAAGAAGACTCCAGGAGAGTCACCTGTTCCTCTGTTTCTTGCTTCTGTTCCTCTTCATCAGATGGTGGTATAGACCCTGAGGAGGCTGACGTCTTTTTAGTAGGCGGTGGTGGAGGGTGGTGTTCTGGAGGTGGAGAAGGAGGAGGAGAAATGCCATTGACCTCAGGTTTTTCTATGCCGAGAGTTTGCAGTTGTTTATGATTGAGAATATCCTTAGCAATGCAGTTTCCTTTGTTCTCCTCACTGGTTTCATCATTTCTTAGGGTGCATGTTGTGATCACAATTTCAGGACTTGTTTTGACTTCACAGTTTGTTTGTAACAGCATACTTTGATCAACTTTGATAGTTGGTACCGTCATGGTAGGGAGTATTTGGCTTCCTTTTTCCTTTTGATCCTCTACAGTTCTCTGATCTTGTGTATGAACATTCTGGTTGACGTCTGTAGGGATTTTTGTACTTTCTAGTTCATTTAGCACATTGTGTAATGTTGAGCTTTCATTATGCCTCAAATCTGGAGGTTCTGCCATCATTTGTTCATGCACTTGTGATGACATGGACTCATTTTGTTCTTTTATAGCTTCTTTGTTCTCCAGTTGGGTACCAGACTTCATTTTCTCTGTTGTCTGTATCTTTGGGATCATTTGTTCAGTGATATATATGGAATTTGTGTTTTGATTTTTACCTATTAATGACTCTTTTTGCTGTTTTTGAAGCTGATGTAACCTATGGGGGTTTGGACCTGGGCCACATAATAGTTCAAGTGTGCGTTTATTGTTAATCCAGGTTTCAGGGGGTGGGGGAGATGGGGCTTTTACCTTGGGTGGAGGGGGAATGTTGAACTGTTCCCTAAGGGGAATAGATGGGTGTGTCAGTGTCACCTTGTTTTTCACTGTTGTAACAGGTGGGGAACACTTGAATGGCTCTGATGGAGTGGTGTTGGTTTGAATGTCATGATGTGCCGTGTCTGATGTGACTGAAGATAGAGATGTCATTGATGAAGAGACTGAAACCACCGGCGAGGTCCGTACACCTGTTCTCTCAGGCTTTGAAGGCTTAACTCTTCTCTTTCCAGGTGAGGAGGGACTGACCTCTTTAGGGGAATGCGTAGGTGTCCCACTTTGGCTTGAGTATCCACTCGAAGGAGACAAAGTCCTATCAAATTTGTTTTCACCAGATTCTTCTCCAGTTTTCTGTGGGAATGAGTTACCTGATCTGACATGACTTCTAGTAAAAGCTTGATCAGGACTAAGTGGGCTGCATTCTCTTGATGAGTTGAGCACTGAAGAATGGACAGAACTCTTCTCATTATTGGTGGACTCATGGTCTTTTGCACTGCTAAGATCTCTACATGTTTGCCCATCATCTGGGGCCATATTTTTTAGACTTTTTATGTCTACCAGTTCCCTTGATCTCCGCTTAAGTTTTTCATGGTGCAGGGAATAGGTTCTCTGAGGTGGTGCTGGTGGCAATTTTGTCTTCATTACAGAGAGACTGCGAGAGAATGAATGGCTGTTTCTGACATTTTCCCCTGCTTCACCCATCTCCCTGTGGTCTAGTCTGTGATTTGTACTGTTACTGTTAGAGCTTTTACAACTGCTTGAGCTTGTAACACTTGCATCCTTTGGGATTAAATCTGAAACTTCTTTGGTGCTGTCAGCAACAAATGTTGGTAGACACTTTGCTTTTGAAGAGATTGTGGAGGAGTTGGAGACGATCGTCTCAGATGATTGTGATTGGCTCCTGTTGGGGCTAGCAGTAGTTGGATCTTGATTTGTGCCACCTCCAGATCGTGAAGAAGCTGGACTAGCTGATGCTAAACTACTCTTGCTAACTGTACTTGTACTGCGCCGGCTGTGATCATGATTAATTTCAATGATGTCTATTGCAGCAGGCAGAATTGCGTTTGGAATAATCTTAGATAAATAAGTTGCCTGTGGCGATATAGACATAACGGGACCTTGAGGCTCATGCAGGAAAGAGGAAGTGGTCATCCCTGGCACAGCAAGAGACTTTGGCCTCTGTGTAGGGCATGCTCCTATCCCAAGCTTTCGGTTTAACTCATCTTGGTAGACAGAATGGATGTGGTTTATTAGAAACTCCTCATCTCTTGATGTCTGAAGAACCTCAATGTTCTGCAGGTGTACATGAGCCCCTTCACGATTTACTGAAGGAAGCTCTCCATCAATTGTTGGGATGACAACTCTCCCAGAGGAATCATCTTCACTGTCATGTTCTCCATTTGGACGCTGCTGCAGTATAGTTCCTCTTGCCATATCTTTAACAGAAATAAAACCAAGTAATGTCATTCTTCTGTTTTAGGCAGAACAGTTTGTGTAATCTCATATATTTGTCATTGTAGTTGCCGTTTTAAGTCATTGTCATTGTAATCTCATATATTTGTCATTTTAGTTGCCGTTTTAAGGTATGTCATGTTCAAAGAAACTGTTTTCTTAATAGTTGAAAATAACATAGTTTTACATGCCCAGTTCTCTTTGGACTTGTTGTGGTATGCCCATTATAGTTGTTCTTCTACTTCTCCTCTTAGTCTTGTCCAGTCGTTTAACTGGGTTCAAGGGTTTAAATGTGGAACCTAAAGGGAGTGGTACAACATTCAGAGACTGAATACAAAGAAAAAAATATATCATGCGGTTTTCTTCGCGGGGGGTTTCAAATCAAATCTCAAGTCATACTCTGAGTGATGGTTTCACTATATTAAAGGCATAATTCACCCAAAAATGAAAATTCTGTCATTAATTAATGATGTCACATGGACTATTTTAACAATGTCCTTGCAACCTTTCTGGACCTTTTTGAACATGGTAGTTCCCTTGTTGTCTATGCAGGGTCAGAAAGCTCTCGGATTTCATCAAAAATATCTTCATTTGTGTTCCGAAGATTAACGAAGGTCTTACAGGTTTGGAACGTCATGACGGTGAGTGATTAATGACAGAATTTTCATTTTTTGGTGAATTAACAAACAAGTTTTTTTATTTCATCTTAAATTGTCATTTTGATTGATATCACATTTTCTCAGAACCTATCACAGGACAGATCATAACTTTTTTTGACCAAATATGTGACTTTGTGTTTGCATTGCCCCACTACAATGCATATTATAAGGGTGGCAAATTAATGCATTGTTAAACCTGAAAACTCTTTAGAGGGGAAAAAAAAACAAAAAGAGGTAGTATGTGCCACTAAGCATCGTTTATTTTTAGACCTTCTTAGTAAGTCAGCATTGTATACCTTGACGTGTAAGCACTGGACGTGAGGAGACTGCTGAGACAGTTGACACTGAAATGACGGAGTGTCCAGCAGTGCTATCCGTCTCAAGTGATTCATCTCTTTCTTTTGAGCTTGAATCTTCCTCTGGCTGTGAAGAAATGGAGGTCATCAGTAAATTGTAAGTGATCCATTAAAGGTTCAGTTTATGCATAGATGTTTTCATTTTAAAGAGTTAAGTGATGGAATGAATAGTATACAAGATAGGGCTTGCATTAAGTTGCCAAAAAGAAAAAGAAAAACCTCTTAGCGGTAACTCCCTTAAAATTACAACTAAAGCTTATCCTCAGGGGTTTGTTGAAACCAGGCCCTAAAAATTTAAGTAATTAAAGTTTTATGACTGTTTTAATGATTTTATTTATTAGATACAGTTGAAAGTTCAAGACCAGACGTAGAAGATGGAACAGGTCAAAACTGCCAAAATATTTAATTTGTTTAAACTGAACAACTTTTCATGCTAATCTAATTTTATTTTAGATTAATCTGTTGTCTGAAATACCTAGAATCTTTTTTTTGATGCCTTAAAAAAGCAGAATGGGATCCTAAAGTATACCATATTTGTGGAAATTGCCATGGATATTGATATATAATCTTTGGAGGCTTACCACAGTCTGATCATCCTGAAATTCTACTCCATTTTTGTTCTCTGCATGGAAGAAAGACTGAGTGAGGTGCATCAGAAAACACAGTTGTACGTTAGAATGCCAGACTGTGAGCAGTCATTAAAGTTGTCATAGATCAGTGTTTTGTGTAACAAACGATGGGCATAAGGCTCACCCTCCTGTTGTAGTATCTTCAGTCCCTCTTGGGCCTCTGTATGCAGGTCTTCCAGGTACTGTGGTCTGCTTCCCTCTATGAACACATTCTCCTGGTAGTGCTGGGAGGCCGTGTAGTGTACAGTCAGTTTTCTTGGCTCATTCTGCTTTTGGCCTGCTAAAAATAGAGGGAAGGGAAAGGTATTGTTATTCTTGTAAAACATGGATGTAGTCATTCTCCCAAACATGCAGAATGAGATTATCAAATCGCAGCCTGTTTTCAAGGAGAGTTTAAGAAATGTTTCTTCCAAATCAAATTAAAATAGTGATGCATAAGCAGGACATCTTTGCTAAAGACACAAAAAGGTCAACATTTACAAATTAACCCGTTCAATTTTAATTTCTGTGAGAAATTTGAAACATGAGTGATTGAAGAATTCCGCAAGCCCATTTTGTGAATGAGGTGCAGTGAAAGAAAATCTGGCTGTCAAGTGCTCTAACTATGCCCATTCTTTCTCTATCCAACAGCAACACCTGCTAAAGCTCGCAGCTAATTCTATTCAGAATTTGATGGACGTTAGAGACGCATGTTGATTGTAAATTTCCAACATAGTAATGGACTTCAGACTCATGCTGTGACCAGGTAATCTCTTTTGATCTTTAATTCCTTGAAATACCAGATTACCCTTTGCTTGCCTCCGTTTAACATATGGCAGCACAAGAGCCCCTGCATTCACAGGAAGAACTTGTCTTGTCTTTCTTTAAATCTTCAATCAGTTTCATTCTGAAATCACCCAGTCAAGTATTTGTTTATAACCCAACAAGACCAAGCTGAGGAACTGATATATAATCCTATATAAACCTAAATTTCAGCAGTCATGATATAACACTTGTTCCTGTTAGCAGGGACAAACTGGATAAACTGGATTTCATTTTCAAACATATGTTATTGGCAAATTTATTTGTAAAACATGCAAGCATTGCAAACATCAAAGCACTATGAATTACCTTAGTGGCCTTCATGTCTGACTTGCACTGAGACTCACTATTAACTTTACAATAGGGAGAAATGGGACACTTGAGGGTGGCCTATCGTTAGACTGGGGCACTCTCAAAGGAACAGTGAGAAGCCTCATACTCGTACCCCTATCATCTTCCTTACGTACCTCCTGAGTGCCTTAAACTGCTGGCCATGAGATGGCGACAGTTTTGATGCTTCCAAAAGGCATTGCAAAATGGAGTTAATGAGAGTGTTTTAGGATAGGGATTTTCCCTTAACAGAGATCTTCTCCTCAGCCTCTTAGCCATTTATGCAGATTTGTAACTGTTCACTCAGTATCAACTTTTAACCTTCTTGTGTAGTACACCCCATGGGTGGTGTCAGGTGTCCTGGCACTGACTACAGGCATTGTGGTACAACAGAAAGTCTAAACACACACTGTAGGCAAGTGCACTGTATGAGTCCTTTTTGCAAATTATTCAAGTTAAAGGATTGTTCCATGTTAAATACAACTCGGTTCGTAAAAACATTAACAGTGTACTTTTATACTCCAATATACAGGTAATATTCCAATGGTCTCTCATGGCCAATTCATACTTTACGAGGTGGCTAATTCTTACGAATTCGTAAGACCTCACTCGTACGATTTTCTGTGATGGTTAAGTTTAGGGGTGGGGTTAGGTGTGTTCCTTCGTACGAATTCCTACGAATTCGCTACCACGTAAAATACATACAGTTTTCACAAATTCCTAAAAATTAGCCTCCTTGTCATATATGTACGAATTTGCTGTGAGATCGGGTTGAATATTCACCAATTCAATAACAGACTTCCATTTTTAAGTGGATTTCAGTCAACACATTTTATGAGTTTGATTTTAAAATTGAGTCAAGTTTTTATGAAGCTTAACATGTATTTAACCTGAAACATTCCATTACTTTGTTTGTAAATGTTTGTTGTTAAAATTAACCAATGTACCCTAGTATAAAGGTATACTGGTAAAATGAAATTAAGTGTGCATGTTAAGGATTGAACTGAACGTGGCTCCTGACCTTGTTACCTCAGGTATGAACAGCAAAAGGGACAGCAAGGTACTGGACTTAAAACCTTATTCTCTTTTTACTAATAATAATTATCTCTATCTGTTTGGACACATTAGTATTGAGTCTGTACACTTCATTATAAGCATTTCATTGCACATTCTTAAAGTCCCTCAGTGTTGCCAACATTTTAAGCAAAGAGAAGCCACCTGCTACATATACAGGTACACAGAGAACTTTCCATCAACTTTTAATAAATACAACTGAGAGTAGCCAATACTTTTACAACATTTGTTAACACCAGTAACTCCAGTCTAGAAAAATTAACTAGAATAGTCAAGAGACAATATATAAAAACTGGAAAATTCTTGAGAACCAGCAGAAATATTTATGTTTGAAGGTGAATAATCACCTATAAATTCCTGAATCTACTCACCCTTCTTCTTGAAGATTGACAACAGAGATAGAACGTTTTTACTAATGATGACCACCATGTCTATCTTGCGATAAAGGTCCAGGCAGAGAGCATTGTAGTTTGAAAGTGTCTTTTATTTGAATGATAAGAGATCAACTCTTTCACCAAGCAGCATCATGACTAACTCTCCACTTCTTCGGCTGCAGACTAACTGATGTCAACTAGCTGTCTCCTGTGAAGGATAATCAGGTTGGATACAATGAGATCTACTGTGTGCCACCAATCCTCCAGCTGCCCTGATCTTTCCCACCCCTCTTCATCTCTCCTCCTCCTTGCCCCGGCTTTTGTGAGCATCTTACTGAGAGGTGTCCCCCAACGTGTTGGCTGGTTTCCTCCATTGTGCCACCAACTGAATTTGGGATTCGCCTTGACAAGGGAGCCTGGCTAATCTTCCACCCTAAAAATCTGCTTGGAAACACGCCACACTCAGATTAGAGCATCTGCTCCATGATTTGACCCATAGCAAACATCATAAATATTAAAAGGAATAGACTTTTTGATATACATATAGACAGGCACTGTGTCTAGAATCAAATACTTCATCTAATGTGATGACTAGTGTTGGTGTGTTACATGAAGTAATGAGCAAAGCTGATGGTCCCTGTGATTCAAATTGCAAAGTCCTCATGTTTTAGCAGGAATGATGATGGTTAGTTGAACTTTGTTTACCCAAAACTGAAATTTCTGCTGCTTGTTTTCAAAATTCAGTTACTCAAACTGTTCTAACCTGGAAAGCACTAAAGGAGATGTTTTGAAGAAAGTTCACGCTGCTTTTCTCCATACAATGAAAGTAAGGAACAAAGCTCCAAAAAGATGGTGAAAAACAAAAATATCATAAAAGTCCATGACTCATGCACTATTTTACAAGACTTTTGAAGCCATTTGATAGCACTTGTACGCTTCCATTTTATGGAAAAGACTTGTGTGCTCAGATTGGTTGTATATTTGTCTTATGATCAGCGTTTATTCATCATGGTGTTCTAACTTCATATCTTGGAAATTATTTATTAGTTTCTTAAAAACAATGCAATGAGAGGTCTAATTACAGCTTTAAGTATCAGAGAAGAGATAAGCAAGAACAGCAGATGTCAGAAACCATTTTAATTGATTATTTCAGGTTTAGGGTAGCATAGCTACAAATTGGTATGTTTCGTATACCTCTGCAGGGGTTGCAGCAGTGCTTTATCATTAAACCATTTATCAGACGTCCCATGTCTGCACTCGCTTCACAGTCACTGGTTTTGGCACTGAATAGAGACTCAAGTGGGGTTGGCTTAGAATTATGGGCGTTACTTCAAACCGAGATAGAAAGGTCACTATTTCGGCTGGCAAACTTCCCATTCTTAGCTTTGAATGGAGATTCACCACATCTGCATGAATGAATCATATCTCAACTCTTTGAGATGTTTGAGAGGTGAGGTATTATGTTTCTAAGCAGTTGATTATTTTTTCATCTTTTACTTTTTTCAGTCTGTCATTCAGATTGCACCCAGTCTACCAACTGCCTGTTGTCCAACTCCAGAAATCCCATTAATATTTATCAGGAGAGCCAAAAGACACCATCTGGCACAGGGTTGAAGCATGCCTTTAAACCATCACAAGACCCTTGAGTTTCTTCACACTGAAGCTTTTGTATTCCTAGATGCACAGGAAACAAATGACACATAGGCCATTGTATGGTAAATTACAGAAGCATAACCTGAGCACTCGGTTGGCTTGGCTATTAGCGATTGGGTTTATATAAGCAAAATTAATTTTTTAGTATTATTATGTTTTAGAAAAATTTGTTTAGCTTTCATTTATTTTTATTTCAGTTTTAGTTTTAGTTTACAGGTGCATCTCAGAAAATTAGAATATGGTGAAAAAGTTCATTTTTTTTTGTAACTTTTTTTCCAACTTTTTTTTTTTCCAAAAAAAAAAAAAGTGAAGCTTTCATATTTTAGATTACATGTAAAACACTTCAAAAGTTTGTTTTAATTGATAAGAGCTTACAGCTAATGAAAGTCAAATAACAGCATCAATATTAGAATATTTCCTAAGATCAATCAAAAAAGGATTTGCAAAACAGAAAAGTTCAAGTTCTTTAAAGCATGTTCATTTATGCACTCAATACTTTATCACAAACTCCAGCATCAGTGAGGTGTGGCATGGAAGCGATCAGCCTGTGGCACTGCTGAGGCACTATTGAGCCTTCAGCTCGTCTGGATTGTTGGATCGACTGTTTCTCATCTTTCTCTTGAAAATATACCATTGATTCCATATGGGGTTCAGGTCAGGCATGTTGGCTGGCCAATCAAGCACAGTAATATCATGGTCAGCAAAGCACTTGGAAGTAGTTTTGGCACTGTGGGCAGGTGCTAAAGTCCTGCTGGAAAAGGAAATCAGCGTCTCCATAAAGCTTGTCAGCAGATGGATGCATAAAGTGCTCTAAAATCTCCTGGTAGACGGCTGCATTGACTTTTGACTTGATAAAACACAATGGACCAACACCAGCAGATGTCACGGCACCCCAAATCATCCCTGACTTCAGAAACGTCACACTGGACTTCAAGCAGCTTGGATTCTGTGCCTCTCCAGTCTTCCTCCAGACCTTGATTTCCAAATGAAAAGCAAAATTTACTTATCTGAAAAGAGGACTTTGGACCACTTTTTCTCCTTAGCCCAGGTAAGATGCTTCTGACGTTGTTTCGGTTTCTCAAGTGGCTTGGTAGCCCTTTTCTTGAAGCGTGGTTACTCTTGATGCACTGACTCCAGCTTCAGTCCACTCCTTTTGAAGCTCTTCCAAGTGTTTGAATCGGCTTTGCTTGACAGTATTCTCAAGCTTGCAGTCATCCCTGCTGCTTGTGAACCTTTTCCTACCCAAATTCTTCCTTCCAGTCAACTTTCCATTTAATATGCTTTGATACAGCACTCCAGCACTGTGAACAGCCACCCCTTTCAGTAATGACCTTCTGTGACTTACCCTCTTTGTGAAAGGTGTCAATGATTATCTTCTGGATCATTGCCAAGTCAGCAGTCTTCTCCATTATTGTGGTTTCAAAGAACAAGAGATACCCAGAATTTATACTGTATGGATGGTAATTTATTGAAACTCAAATGTAAATATTCTAATATTTTGAGATACTGATTTTTGACTTTCATTAGCTGTAAGCTCTAATCATCAAAATTAAAACAAATTTTTTTTGAAGTGTTTTACTTTACATGTAATGAATCTAAAATATATGAAAGTTTCACTTTTTGAAATAAGTTACAAGAAAAAAATTAACTTTTTCACCATATTCTAATTTTCTGAGATGCACCTGTAGTTGCCAAGGCAAATTATTTTAATTTTATTTAATATTTATATTATATTTTTATTGATTTTTTTTTTAATCAAGTAAAAATAATGTTCCATAAAGTCCACCAGGTGGAGATACAGGATGTCTTTGTTGTCTGTTGCAATGTCTGATAGATCTGATTCACTAATGAACATCTCTCCTAAAGTTTCCAAAACTTGACCAGATCCACTAGTGCAGAATAGTAGAACTGACAGAGACGAGAGCTGAAACTGGGAATATATTCCTATATATATATATATATATATATATATATATGTCTGTTCTCATATAAACTGAAAGTTTTTGTGTCTGTATGTGAGTTTGTGTTTATATATAGTTGCACATGCATATTGTATAGCCTGTAGGTCTGAGAACAATGAAAATGTGAAACTACAATATGCTTTAAATATTTCTATCCACCACCCACTAAGACTATGTGCTTATACAGTAGTTACTTATAAACGTGGGATCATTTTGTCCTGGGGCTTTCAAAGGAGGGCGTACTCTTTAACATCTGACTTAATCTGAGATAAACACCAATAGAAGGTTAATGTACCTTGCAGCTGTTATAGCTTCTATTTTCCACATTTTTCCATGACCGCTTTTGTGTTTGATCACAGGTAAGCTTCAACCAAACAATGCACGTTAGCCATGTGAAATCTTCCATAAAAGTTGTATAAATGTCTAGAAATTAGCATTCTTTGTTACTATTATACACCCACAGAATTACAGTAGTTTGACTTTTGCCAACAAGTGCGTCAATTGTTGACTTATATTTATTTAATTATATGCTATAGTTGGTTAAGCGTGACTAACAGAGTCCTGCCCCAGATATCAGACCCAAATCTCCCATTTTGACAATGGGTTGCTTTCATAAAAGTGCCTCTGTGTTGTTTTCAAGGAATCTGACCAAACGACTGGAGGAGATGATACTGATGTACTAGGGCGTCTTCTCAGTGTCTCAGGAGATGATGAGGCGTTTTCCCTCAGCTCCGCTCCCCTCCCCTCCTGATCATCTGGTTAATTTTAGAGTGCCCTGCAGTGCACCACCTCAAGTCATTAGTGCCAGGAAGCCAAAGACAAGTTTATTTTCTTGGCTGTGATGGAGTTCTGCATCTATCAGTGTTTACAAGTCCCCTGAAGCATCTTTAAATCTTCTGTACAAAAAAACACTGTGTGAAGTAATCCTTTCCCCCTCCCTGAAAGCTTCATCAATACTTACTAATAATAGCATGAGGGGTTGAAGAGCATGCAGGGTTAGTTCTGCAGGCGTCACGATGTTTTAGGATGGCTCTCATTCTATCAGACACACAGTCTTCCATACTAAATTTACAATAGCCACAGAAGTTGACAATTAAAGAGCGCTTAAAACATATGAGTATGTCACTGCCAATAGATGGCAAAATAGCAAATCAAGTGGCTTTTTTGCAGCACAAGAACGTTTTTCAAGCAAAGCATAGATTGGGACGCCATGATTTTTGAAAAAAAATGGCACCCAAAACTCTAATATGAACACTGAGGCATTGGTTATTTGTGTGTGTGGTATGGTGTCAAATTAATATGTTTATATATTCCTAATAACATATGGAATATTTGATTTCAGGAAATCTATGTAGTGTACATTGCTCTCATCCCAAACAACATCAGTCTAATTTTCATGATGCAGATGTCTACAAAAGAAACATGGATCCCCTCCTCCAGACTAAGGTCATACGTTGAATGTTAAATGTTATTACCAATAAAAGTGTTACAGTGAAATATATAGTGATTCGTATGTTGTATTCCATCTGCTTTGTATTCTACTATCATCAGAACAGAGGTCATACAAGGTCGCTTGGTGCTAACAAGCAGCTGCATGTCACTAATATAGGAATAACAGCAGTTTTCTGTCATGGTGTTCTTGACTTTTTAAAAGTTGTAGGCTTCTAAGGGCCTTTTTTACTAGGGGAGAGCAGGGCACAACCTAACACTTTTTGACTTTCTCAGTTTTGGTTAATCCACATGGGGTTCAGAGTATAATTTTTTATCCACAGTAATTTTACAGCTGTCCAGAACAAATATGTCACTTTGTTTCATAATTACAATTTATACGTTTTTCTTTATTTACCCTCAAAAAATGGAAGTGGAATGTGACAACATGCCCCGTAGGTGGGGTACATTGTGACATCTGAGGGGCACGAGCATATGACAGCTTAAAATGTTATCTAATGAAAAAAATATACAAGACAAACTAAAATATTTTGTCAATAAAATAAAATAAATTAATTTTTTCAAATAAAATAATGGCGTTTTTTAAGAATGAAAAATAACCTGATTTTGGAGTTTGACAGTGAACACATTGCAACCATGCTTGGGACGGCCCACAGAAACAAGCCAAAATACTTTACATTTCTTGAAATAATAATTTCTGAACATTAAACAATGACTGTCAATCTTACTTCACCAGTTTCTCGTGGTTTCTCATTAAAATTAATTAAAGCAAATAGTGTAAATTACATTGCATCACAGAATAGCATAGTTTAATAATAGCGGGGCACATTGTAACACAATCTTAATAACATATTGAAGATTAAAATTATAGCAGATTTGTCTCATTTTAAATTAATACTAAAAACTGAGATGAAAAATCTACTTAAACCAGAAATGTAATTTTACTATGGTAAAATAAAGCAATAAGCCCCAAGAAGCCGTGGTTTACAGTGAATTTATAACAGCTAAGGGGCGTTGTTAGGCACGACGCGAAGCGGAAACCCCCTTCTTGGGGCTTGCTTTTATAAAACAGTTATTCCATATCCATAGTAAGGTTTCACAAAATAAAACAGAGCAAATAAAGTGAAATGATATTAATACAAACATTATTCTTCCGCCAAACAATCTAGTTCCTCAGAGACGGTTGTGGTTTCAACAAAGTGGCTGCCAAGCAACACACAGATGTAAACAAATGTGTATGTTTGTAGAGTAATTTACAACAGCTTCGAACACAGCTCAACCAATCAGAATCAAGGACAGGCACTATCCGTTTTATAATAAATATTCAGCAATATCTTCAAAAGATTTTTGAATTTCACCGTGCCTTTTTCTCTATACAGTTTTTATATGGCAACTAAATACAGTAAATTTTGTTACGCTAGCATGTGTGGAAATATTTAAACCACATGTGCTACAACTAACCCAATTAGTTTTTGCTCCGCGCCCCTATATATTGCAGGGGGTCAGTGAGGTATAGGAATAAGAATAGAGGGAGAGAAAATATATCAAATATATTAATATCAATGCAATGGTCTCAAGCTTGAGGTTTCATCAAGTGTTCTAGAATATTAATAACAACCTGCTCATCTGAAAAATGTGCATCTACCTAAACTTTTGCAAAAAAAAAAAAAAAGAATAAAACCATACCTATTCATACATTTCACTGCAGTTTCCAGCTGAAATGAACACTATAGTGGCAGTAAAACACCAACAAATTTTGTTCCTTTTCACACAAATCTTAATTGCATTATTAATTAGATTATTAATAAAGCTTTATTTATTTAACGGTTCCTTGCACAATACTATGTTGGAACCTCAAAACACTTTTACCATAATGCATGATTTGTAAACTAACATATTTTGACATTTGCATCACATAATTTGCTCCACATATATGGCTTTTCTGATGTAGTAAACTTGCTTGGAAGCTCACCTGGTACAGCACTGAACTTGCAATATAGAGTGCTCAGGTACATATGAGTCCCGTGAAACACAATTTCAACACTTGATCAAAGAGCTCAAAGAGCTTTTGTTAGCACTATCGGTTAGGTATAGGGTAGGGATTAGTGATGGTGGTACTTTATTTTCAAACACGATAAAGCTTTAACCTTTTATCAAGAAGCAACGTGACCATTTTGAAGAAATGTCCCCACAGGCTGGGTTCATTAATAAACAAGAAGATGGATTCATTTACTTGACTTGTTAATAGAACCTTGTAAATATTGTTTTGAAACAGATACTTTATCTCTGTGTGTATAGTGGTATAAGACCCTGTGGTGCTTAAATGTAGAGGTGACATTAGGCCATGCAAATAAAAGCATCTATTGTTTCTCTTTAAGCAACACCAGTGTTTATGTGAGTGTGTATTGTGCTCATGCTCCTGTTATTTATATCCATTGGATCTCAATCTGGCCACTGTTCTGTCCCTTTATGACGTTGTGTTATAAAATGAATTAAATAATGTGCTGGGAGGATTGTTTAAATTAAACTCCTGATTAAAACAAAATTACAGTTTTGTGGCCTTTAGTCCATGCTGTAAGCTTTGAATCTATCATATGCTAGTGCAATATATTTACAATCTTTCTTCATTGTGCTTTATGATCTACCCATAAACATGACCCATTTACATGTCCTTATTCTTATTCATCTCACTTTTTTCTTGACTTTGCATGGCTTTTAACGTGTTTTCTTATAAAGACTGTTTTTTCCAGAGTTGGGAGACTATTTGTCAGTTTTTAGTGTTTGTTAGCAGAGTGCGACCCTGAGCAAAGTCTTTATCACATCTGATCATTCATTAGAGACAAGATCTCCAGGCAACAAGCCATTTCAACCAAAACAATGTCAATTACATTGTCACGACAAATACAGCGCAGGATTATACTGCACAGATCATTGTGTGGCTTTCACATAATGTATTTTTATTCATTCAGAACGTCAGAAAATGTTCTTATAAGATGATTTTTATGAAGTGATTTCAATATCCCTGTCAGGGATTAAATCTAGGATCTGGGAATGCTGTGCAATGCAGCCTGTGGTCAAAACTTCCAAGCGTTTCTAAGAAAGGCAAAGAAAGAGACATAGAAAGTAACCAAAAACATGTAAATATTATAATGAATATCCTTCCACTGTGGTTAAATCAAACACATGCCGGATACAAGAATTCTGAAAGGGATTTGAGTTCAGTGGTATTTTTATTCTTTAACACCACAGAAGGCTGTTGTGGACAGCGATGAGAGCCGTCCAAGCCTCAACGCTCAAGCTCTGTGAGCTACTCATATTCACATAAACTTTCTAACATAGTCTGTGTGCCCTCTGATTTTCAATGCATTTAAATGCTTTGATGCTTTTATTATGCCCTGAAATGTATAAGTTGCATTGCTATTTTTGTACAAAAATGTAACAGCTCATAATTAAAACCAGTTATGTGAAAGTATATACTCATGTCATCCATGCACATTCTGAAAAAGCCACATTCTCCACATACAGAAAAACAGGATGCATGACCTGTGCATGGCACTGTGGGTAAAACATGCTTCTTTCCATGATGTAATGATTACATTAATTAAATTGAGTTCAAAGCACGGTAAGCTGGAGAATGAGTGTTTCTTCTCAACCAGTCTAACTGTCAGGTTTTTGCCCATGGGGGAGTGTTTTGCAACAACAAAAAACATTCATTTCTAATAGTTTGGTAACTGCTAAAACACAATTATTTTGTTGACTGTCACTAAGCCTGCAAGGCTTTTATAATACATTTATTACTTCCTCTCTGCGAAAAGTTGCGTTAGATACTAGAGCTGAGCAGTTTCTTACCCCAAGCCTTATAACCATCATTTAACTTTTGACCCCACTGACACAAACAGACCAACTTGTCACATCATGCTGAAAGTAGATTTGAAAATGAAGATATGAGTGATGCTTATGTGTGCTAAGTTTAAGATATATTGTATATTGTATTTATTGTATGTATATTGTTTTATTGTATTCACATATTTACTGAAAGTAATCATTTCAGACACTTTTATTTTTCCATTTTCAGTTGAATGTTAATTGCTAATAAATGAAAACGTATTATATATTTAATTTATATTAAATGCAACTGAATGGGTTTTTATACTTTAAAGCTGCAGTCCGTAAGTTTTGCCTCTTTGTCGCCATCTCTATTTGAAAACCTGGAATTGCAGTTACTTGCAGAATTGTCTTCCTTGCGTGGTCTGTACTCCGGCACGGCTCCAGCACGGATGAATCTAATATTTTGAGGTGAATGTGTGGCAGTCAGTCACCGCACCGGTGTAGATATTTACTGTACTTCAGAATCACAGATTCTAGCCTACATCTTGGAATATATGACCCAAATAAGAATTTTCACCGCATATTGTCATATGAACAAGTAAGTAACAAGTCTGCCACGTTTGTTCTGACCAACTAAGGAAAAAAGCATTACATTAAATCGCGCTACCAATGGTGATTTAATCTAAAGATCGGTTAGCTCATATCACACCAAACCGTGCAAATTATTATTATTGTATTGTTATACTTTATTCTCAAATTATTAATGTTAACAACATCAGCATTGCATGACTATGGGTATAGTGTGTATTAACGTGTAGATTTCAATTTCTGTACAGTCTAATCTAATTCTCATGCCATTCGAATTCCATACTAAGAAATTCTTTTAACCCAAAAAAGCAAATTATGCTCCCTTCGAAATGGTTTTCTTTAAAATACAAATCTTGTGTAATCCCAGGCTATCTGTAATCAGCACATTTAAAACTGGAATATAATTTAATTTTATTCACATGTGTTTCATAAACACATAATCCTTTCTGGATTACAGTCTGCCATCAAAATTATACATTATTCCAGCTGCTGTGAGAAAAGGCTAAACGATCTGCAGGATCCTAACGTGTGATAGCCTAGTAGCTGGGACAACTTCTTTATGTTTACAGACGTGACGTAATGACGTAGTGCCATGCTCGAATTTCCTGCGAAAACCTACCCGTACCACTCAAATTAGAAAACATTATTGTAAGCTAACCGTTGTGAATCGGGCTAAAGTAAGGCGATAGTTTTGAACGCTAGCTGGTTATGTACTTGCTCAAATATTGATTTCGGATAATTTTTAATCAAAAAAAGTTATGGACCGCAGCTTTAAGTAGGACTAGTAATTTTTAATATTTGTAATTAGAAATTTGTAATTCTGAAGTTGCAATTTAGTACATTTGAAATATATTCACTTTAATTGTAATATAGAATAATACACTACAGTACAAATTATAATTATATACTTTACATATGCTTTAGTCAACACATCAAAACAAGTGTTCTCATTTAAAGCACAACAAAAGATATTAAAACATGATTATTTAAAATGTACTTTAAGGTAAAAATTTTCATGTTACATTATTACAAAGTGCACTCTTTAAAAGTTTACTTAAAATAAGTGTGTTGGAAAAACATGGTCATGAAAGTGTACTCATGCACATTCATTACAATAAAACACACTTCTTTTTCACAAAGGTGCCCACCTCTAAGTTTGCTTTGTTTTGTTTTTTAGTTTGATTGCTTAGAAAAGTAATGGCACAGCTCTCATTAACACACTACTGTATGAGATATGAATGATGTGTTCAAGTTTAAAGGGACAGTTCACTCCAAAAAATGAAAATTATGTCATTATTTACCTACCCTCAAGTTAGGGTTATGAGTTTATACCAGTATAAGTTTTTCTTCTGTTGAATATAAAAGACAATATTTTGAGTGTGGCTGACCAAACAGTTGCTGGTAGCCACTGACTTCCATTGTATGTAAATAAATAAATAAAAAATAGTTTGGTTAGCCACATTCATCAAAATATTGCCTTTTATGTTCAATAGAAGAAAGAAATTCATACAGGTTTTTTTTTTTTTTTTTTTTTTTTTTTAAAGTTTGATAAATAATCATAGTGAAGTTTGCTTTAGCTTCAGAGTGAACTCGAGCAGACCCACCGCAGGCAGTGCAGCACAGTTAGGAGCTTTAGAGACACTGATGGGAGCGTCTTTACTGCTCTTAGTCCATTAAAGGGTCTGTAAGTGCAGGAACCAACATGCTTCAACCAGATGTGCAACAACAACCCAGTAACCCTGTGTCTTCCTTCTGATATCTGCTATTTGTCAGAGTTCCCATCCACTTGAAACATGAGGTTATAATTTTGCTTATGGCTGTTCAGTAACACTTAATTTTTGGGACCCATTCTCACTATTAACTAGTTGCTCAACATGCATATTACTAGCATATTGGCTTTTTATTAGTACTTCTAAAACACATATTAATGCCTTATTCTGCATGACCATATTTTAGATACCTTAAATCCGAAACTTAACTACCTTACTAACTACTAATAAGCAGCAAATTAGTTAATAGTGAGAACTGGTCCCCAAACTAAAGTGTGACTTGCTATTTATTATAAAGGAGAAGAAATTACAATGATTGTGCCAGAATCATACATCAAACTGTATTATTGTGAAGTTTCATTGAATGAAACATCCAGACAAATGACAAATATTTGCCCATTAGAACTGACAGCAATTTGAACAGTATCCTTTTTTTAAGTTACAGGAAAATGGAAAACTGTCAGGAATGGGAAAACTATGTAGCTGCTTGCAACTTTTTTAAAGTATTACACTGATGTGGGGTTGATATGGAGGGTGTTTGTTACATTAGCTCACTAGATACACTGTGAAAATGTTATCAGCATTCCATTTGTCAGTTATCATCCTTTCCTAAAACAAGGCAAACCCTGTTCAATAGGACCACACAAGACACTTTCACTTGGTTTTAAGATGTTGAAATGACTGCAAACAATAGCAATGGTGGCTTGTAATCAGCTTGTAGTCAGTCCAGTTTTCCCTCTCAGTTGCCACCAACCTAAATTTGTCACAAGAATCAGAGGCTGTAAATGTGAGTTGTTCATGTCTTGAGCCGTCTAATTTGTTAGACAAGATGACAGGCAAAGATGCCACCTGGATTACTGCTGTGACACAAACACGGCTGACTATGACAACAGAAGAGCTTCATCAGCATTTAAGTGAACTGAAGGTTCTGTGAAGATCATCAGAAGCTAAATTACATCAAAAGGGCCTTAGTAAATCATTTAGACATATTGACGTCATTAGTGAAATTAGGAAATAAGAGCATCTGGAGTCTGTCATATGGTATAAATGCTCTGAAATAACAACATCAGTCCTGTGACTTTACATGAACTCTCGAGTCTTGTACAGAGCTGTCAGATGAATTTTTTATCAAGCATAATTTGATTTAAGAGCAGTTACAAATCAAAAACAGTTCCTTATTGGCGTGTGTGTGTTACTTTAACAAGCTAATAACACAAAGAGCAGTTCTGTCTATGCTAATGGGCATGGTGTGATTCTAATACAGAACAGACAGAAGTTTTATGGAAACAGACACCACCTGGTGTTACATAAGGACAGGGAGTCAAATGCCAAATCTGTGTTTGCTGTTATACAGCAAATTAAAAAAATTCCACCATGCAATGAGATTGGGATCATTCACCCAAAAATTTTAATTCTCTTACCATATTCATCATGTTGTTCTCCAAACATGTATGACACTCTGTCTTCAGTTGTATACAAAATTAAAAAGTTTTGCAGAGTTTGTAAGCTGCTTTACTCAAAGCTGGCCTGTTGTAATTGGTCACAACACATAATTTCACTGTATGGAAACTGGCAGCATAATCATTCTTCAAATGATCTTCTTTTGTGTTCCACAGAGGAAAGAAAGTCACACAGATTTGAAACAACATGAGGATGACAGAATCTTCATTTTTGGGTGAACTAACCATCAGATGACTATCAGCTGAATTCAGCCCTAACCCTATAGTTAGTTACTGTAATTACCATGAGTAGAGGAGACGGCCATCTAGAAAGGTATGACAGTGCAAAATGCAGTAAATGCAGTTTTAACTATGGTATGAATAATTCTGCTTGGACAAGAGAGGCTTCTGATTTTATATGCTGCAGAAAGCTCCCTTTAATGACTGCAGCTTACCTTGTGCATTGGGATAAATGGATCACAAATACTTTACTGCAGTCTCATTGTAACACACATGCTATGTTCTGCTATCACTGAAACACTATCCAGTCAATACAAACTGCTTTCTATGGCCTTGACAGTTCATTGAAGACCTTTGCATCAGACAACTTTCAAGCCTGGTCATAGGCCTGCTAAATTACAGTTTGTTTGCAGAAGAATATGTGAATATTTAATACAATTTAATTAATATCTGAATGCAGCGCCAAGGCAGAATAACAGCAGTGTAAGTCTGCCCTCAGTTTATTTATCTGAGTCTATCAGGATGAAGCGGCGGTGTGTGATAGCAATTGTTAATGTGCTTTCTTACACAGAGTGAATGCTAATTCTGAAGTCTTTACATTGACGTTCATAGGTAAGCAAGAAAACTGCAGACTTCAGCACAATGACCTACTTCATTAACAGAACTTGCATCAAAGCAGTAGCAAGGCTGATGACAGTGTCTTAGCATCAAGTGAAAAGTAAATTAGTGTTGTTTGACAAAGATAAGTTGGGTCCCAATCTATAGGCTATTTCAACACTCCTACAACATTACTGTGCATTTAACATTTGGATTTGCTGAGTAATACTAATGAACTATTTATAAGTATAGTTCACCCAAAAATGAAACATTATACCAAACCTGTATGACCTCTTTCTTTGTTATTCTTTGGAAGATAAAAATTTTCCTTTTCCATACAATGAAAGTCAGTGGGGGTCAGTGCACAAAAATCTATTCTGAAAAAATGGTTCAGTGGGCAAAAACAGCTGAACCATTTTTCAGAATAGATTTTTGTGTTCTACAGATAAAAGATAAGATAAAAGGACAGTAGCATAAATAATGAAAGAATCTTCAGTTTTGATTGAACTATCCCTTTAAAGGCACATCCCAGCTATCATATTTATCCCAGCTTCTATAGTTGTTGTTATCACAGCTACCATTTGTATGTTATTTGTTGGTCGTACAAAATGTGTACAAAATGGCTTTGGTGTTGTCTCCTTGCCTCTAATATGCTAAATCAATTTGTCTGTAATGGAGGAAATGGCTGCAACAGGCCCAATTACATTCAGACACAATGGCTTTATATTGGGACCTTTTCTATTCTGCCTATCACTAGATGTGAGCAATAAACCCAAAACTCCAGTCAAAACATGTTCCTAAATAACTTGAAACAACTATTTGAGTTTGGAAAACAGGTTGACATTGGCAGGGATTCTTGAAACAACATTTGGCGGGTTCTTTTGGTTGCAGCTCAAGATATAATAAAGGCAACTTTCGCTTCCCTGAGGAACCCTGGCCAGTCTGAGAACAAATCCAATCCTGAGGTCACTGGTATAGGGGGATTAATTGGAGTGTGCTCTAGAATCCTATTAAAATAAACATTAAAACTGTTAGCAATTTCTATTTTGGGTATGAAAGAATTTCCCTCCACTGACACAGATTATCGTGCTGTTCTGTAACTCTCTTTGGCACTGTGCTTGATTGAAGCACTTTTAACTGAAACTTCAAAGGGGGAAGGATGTGCACGCGCCTACACCAGTCACAGAATTCAAAGGGATTAGTCGAATGCTGCTCGTGGGATAATGAAAAATGGAATATCTAGCCCACCGCAGCCTGTTGCTATGGAATTATTAATTACTACATCCAACATCTGAGATGAGTCCTAGAGTGCAGCTTCTCCGTGATTTGTTTTATACAGGTGGAAAGTTTGAACACCAAATAGTATAAAACTGCTGGGATTTTTCAAGCCCCCCCTGTGTTCAATATACAGTTGAACACAGTTCGTGTCCAGGTCAAACCTGCTGAACATAAAAGCGTTCTAAAGGTGTGAAACAGGATGACTTAGCCATTCACACAGACATAAATATGCAAGACGCACAGAAAATCACAAGGTCTCGAGACACATTTTTTAAAAGCTGAACAATGCAAAAAACGCATTCTGAACAGCTCCTTACACTGCCTTCAAGTCTTATCAGAATTATTGTGTTTACAAGATGCAGTGATGAAATATACAATATAATACACACACACACACACACACACACACACACACACACTACTGCTAAAAAGTTTGGAGTCTGTAGCTTTTTTAGTGTTTTTTAAAGAAGACTTACAGTACATGCTCACCAAGGCAATTTAAAAGAACTGTTTTCTATTTGAATATATTTTAAAATGTCATTTATTACCATGATGCAAAGCTGAATTTTCAGCATCATTACTCCAGTCTTCAGTGTCACATCATTCTAATATGCTGATTTGACGCTGAATAAACATTCCGAGTTATTGATCTTTTTTCAGGATTATTTGATGAATAGAAAGTTCAAAAGAACAACATTTGAAACAGCCTTTGACTTACATAGTATGGGGAAACATAGTATTATGAACAAGTTGATAGTTGAGTAAATGATAACAGAATTTTCATTTTAGGGTGAACTATCCAATGCAATTCAGTAAAAGAATGTAGTTGAAGATATTTGAATGAATGGGCTGCTTTGTTATATGCTTGTGTAGGTAAGTTTAAACACTTTAGCAATTTTCAATATTTTTTAAAATATTTTGTCTCATCTAGTTCAAATGTAACTGAGAGCTAAAGGTCAAGCAACAAATGTATTATTTTGCTGTATAATGCCTGTGAGAATTGTTTTACTTCCTAAGGCAAAGCAATCTTAATGTGAGCTGACACATCTACTGTACATGGGAACCATCAACTGTGGATCTTAATAACTCACTCAGAGTGATAATCAATTTTATGCCCCATTACCCACCATGCTTTGATGCCACCCCTCAGTGCATTTGACACTCTAGGATCACTGCTAAATGACATTTAGTGAGAATTTCTCACGGCCACTGTCACAGTGTTTACACACACTCAAATATAACCAAACTATACTATAACCAAATACTATAACCATATATCTATATTACGCATTTTTGTGTTTTTATGCACTATAAGCTTTTATTTAAATTGTTAGTGTCCATTTACTGCTATAAATTCAAGGCAGCATGCTTGTAGTTTTCAGGAAAAACAGACAGTCACACTACATCTTATGACTCGTCCTGCATACTAAGTATCGCGAGTTATTTCAGGAGTATGACACAAACTCTTTTTGAACTTGTTTTGACTGCTAAAACAAGATTAAAAATGAGGTTGTATGGAAAATCCCATACTGGGTCCTGATGAGCATTTAGTTTGGACCACACACACAGAGTTTCTGCTGACAGCACTGCCAGAGTAAGAGGATTTCCCTCAAAACAAAAGCACACCCGCTCTTCTTTCTTCTTCAGCTGTAATTCTGTTAGGGACTGAGATGCTTTCTTTGCTCTCTAGAGGTTACTGAAGGTCAGCATGTGGTTCGTCTTGTTCAGAATGTTCAGTTTTCTGATGTGACAGGGACAGTGTGATATTTGACCATAAACAAGTACACAAAGTCTCAAAACGTCTCAGAGTCTCAAAGTTTCTCACCCTCTTCTGCATAGTTCATAAAAGTCATGCATATTAAAAGTGATGTATGCCTATTTAGTGTTCATTTCAAAATACAAGTGGCTTATGGTGTGTTGAATGAAAATGAAAATGAAAAGTCATTTATTTAAAGTGCATTTATAAATGTGACCATGGACCACAAAACCAGTCATAAGGGCCAATTTTTTGAAATTGATATTTATACATCATCTGAAAGCTGAATAAATAAGCTTTCCATTGATGTATGGTTTGTTGGGATAGGACAATATTTGGCCGAGATACAACTATTTGAAAATCTGGAATCTGAGGATGAGATAAGATTCTACTTTCATAATTTAGCTAACTAAGCTTTTGTTTAAGGTGATATTAAGTTGTAATAAGCTAAAAAATAATAAGCTAAAAAAAGGCCTACATCTAAAGTAAATATATTGTTTTGTATGACTTGTTTGCATGTTTTTGTCTTTGGGGGAAAAATGTTTTCAATTAATATCAAATCAAATTGAACCAAACCATGGCAGCAATTATATTGTGGATTGTTTGTCACTGTATTCTTTGCATTGCTTCTTCCCAAGTAACAATTTTGTGTCAATAAAAAATGTTATATCCAAAAGTTCTGGAACATTCAAAACATCTATTTGTAATTAAGTGCTAATGCAATGAGTGTTATCTTCTCTAAGACGCCTGAAAAATCTCTGGGAAACACGTTCCACTGTAGCGGCACTGACAGGTGTATTATCACAAGAAAGGTCTATACTATTCAGTTCCTGCTTTCCGCAGCAGTCTGCTGACCCTCCCCCAGTCCCACTTGAACTGCAGCCTGGTTGACTGGGATGAGCGATCTGTCAGAGTTATGCCCAGTGTTAATCATCATTCACGTGACCATGGAGAGAGATCTAACATATTGGATTTCTCACCGTGAGCCCAGATTCCCCAGTGCATGACTTGACTCCTGCAGCTCAGGCACTGATGGGATGAGGAGAACTCCAACGTCCATCTATCAATCTCTAACATCACTAATGGCTCACGGACCTTGAGAGTCTTCGGTTGAATAGTTTGCTGCACACAAGGTGGAGCTCAGCTACAAGAACACTTATTTTCCTCTAAATATTTAAACCGCTATAGTCCGTTGGACACACGTACGCAGCACCGCCGCCACAGGGGCCGACCCCTCTGTTGTGTATTCTGCCCAGTCACGCATGAGGAGAGAGACTGGTATGCTGGAATGCATTCAGATTCAGCTCTTCTGAATAAACGGCTCGATGAATGAGTAAAGCTATGCATAAAGACAATCCAAGGAAGAGTGTATAACAGTTGCTCAATACAGCATAGCATTCAAACCTTTGTTCCACAGTCAGTCCTCGTTTTTACAGTTTTATAGTGTTTGTCTTTTGACAAACATATTATATTTTGTTATATACACTGTAAAAAATAAATCCAGAAAAGTACTGGCAGCCATAACCAATCACACATGATTTTGTTCAGATGAGTCATCACTGAAACACCGGAGTTTTGTTGTTCAGTGCATTTTGTTGTTATATATTCAAATGGAATTAACAATACAGCATGATATTTTTTAGTCCACATTTCATACTAACAAGAAACTATGCTTCTAACCACAGGTCAAGAGCTGTAGTTCCAACCATCTACGTTTCCAGTGCTGTTTGTAAATGTTCATTTGAAGTATGGTTTCAGGAAACAGCAAATCATTGAACTATGTTGGTAACAATGGTATTTGCGAGCACAGTTGGCTAATAAGGCTTTTGGGAAATGCATTGCTGATTGAGCTCAGTCTGAATGAATTTCGATTGGGTTGGAAAGGAGTTTGTAGACCTGAAAAAAGCATCTAAATGCTTGAAACAGACTACTTTCTCAATCAAATTGAAAAATACCTTGCGCACATGCGCATATTTACATACATTTTATGTCATACAAATGTGTATTTGTATTTGTAAATATTCAGTTTCCTTCACTGATGAGCTGGTCAGTGAAGGAGATCAAGATTTACAGAATCCACCTTATTTTTAATGAAAGAACAGACACTGCCATTTTTAACCTGAATATGTAAGGCTTCAAGTGTCATTTTCTTCCAGTTATTCTACAAAAATCTGTCCACTATGTTCCCAGTGGGCAATTGATGTTGAAAAAAAATCATCAAATTGACATCTAAACTGACGTCAAAAAACAGGTCAAATATGCAAATCAAACTGACGTCAAAAACTTGTCATGATGTTGAACATATTTAAACATATTGACCTACATACATTAAACCAATTTCAGTGTGGGAATAATTTCTTATTTTCACCCAATTACCAATTTTAACCTTTTACTGCACTTTGTTATTCTTCTAGCTATTTACCTATAGCAGCTAATTATTCAGAAGTCTCAAATGTTGCAAAATAAGTGGATATGTTTTCATTAAAATCGTCTAGTTTATTGCCATAATGCACAATATCTTTTTATCATTCTTGTTGTCTTTATTATCATTGACAATCAAAAAAAAAAAATTAACAAACATTTTCTTAATTATTTTAGTAGCAAAAAGGTTTATGGCAAACAAAAGGATAAAGGATACGTCTTAGTATTTGGACATAATGCGCCCTGCACGCACAAATGACATTACTGCTAACAGGCTAATTTCCTCTTTCCATTTACTCTACAGAGATATTTTGATGTTGGAGTCTTTGCATCACATGAAAAGTGCCTTACGAAGGAAGTCAGATTGGTGAAATGTTCCACTTGAGAACAGGCATCTTGGTTTTTATTAAGACGCAACCGAGACATAGATGAAAGGGATGTGTTTGACAGAAGATTGCAAACAGCAGCTCTTTTTGACGTACACTTTTGATTTCATTTTCTGTCCGGGGTCTTAGTGCTGACATTCCCCTGTGATTTTAAATGACAGAGAACTGACTGTCTCAAAGCCACTCACACACCCAAAGCCTGAAGTCACAGAAGTGTGCTGATACTGATGAACATTAGCACCAAACCTTCAGTCAAAGACCTCCTCTGTTGTGTGCTCTGGAAAATGAGAGGTTGCTTAATAACAGAGCCGTGATTGCAGGGAATTTGAGGAAAACAAGCCTTAAATGATAGACTTATGACGGGTTTACAGCATTTTCCATTTCAATAACACTCTCAAACCTTCCCCAGCCACTGAAACAACTCACTGGAACACAGGAAGAGACACCTGGATCTCTTTCCCTCCCATAATGACAAAAGCACAAAATCTCTCAGGATTCCCACACAACAGAAATCCACCAAAAGTATATAATGGTACTACCATGGTTTCTTGGAGACGTGTAGGCATTTAGAAATGACAGAATATTTATTTATTTATTATTTTTTAAAAATAGTTAGGTCATAATGTGGCCACACTATTCCATGTTTTATCATGGATTGGTTCATACAATTTGTACCATTTTAATTTTAATATAATTTGTATAAAAAGTTGTACATTTTTTGTTAATTTGTGATGCAGGTATTACTATAGTTTGTTGTTGTTGTTGTTGTTAAAAGGATACTTCCACGGTTTGCGGAACAGTGTAATTTTAGTATCACTGATATAAATTATTATTATTTATTTTTTTTAATTTTGTATTTTTTTTTTAGTTAAATAGTTCAAGCTTTGTAGATTTTATTTGATATTAGTTAATGTTTATTTTATTTCAAGCAATGATTTTTTTTTTTTTTTTTTTTAGGTAATAATAACTCTGGTACCAAAATAGTATAAGGGAATATTTTGAAGTACTTTGTATCATGTATATAGTAATTATTCAGTACTATGGTATATATCGAAGTACCATGCTATTACCATCTGATACCATGTTACCATCACAGTACTTTTTTTTGTCCGTATTACACTAGTAATCAATCAATATGGGTTTTTCAATGACAGATTATATTTTATCTTTAAATCCTCCAATACTGAATTTGTTATATACAAATAAACAAAAATACATTTTAAGACAAAGTTACTATACATTCCACTATTAAATCAGCGTACTCAAATCTAAATAAATAAAGCACTGCCAGAACACTTATTCACAGTATCTAAGCTGGGCAATACTAAACACTTTATGAATTGCAAAATGCAGCATTTCCCATCTTTTCCTACCTGTTTTGAATTTATCCACATGTCTAAAGTGCCAGATGGACTTTACTCTGCTAGTGCGGTAACTGCTGGTGAGGTTAGCCTGGGTTTTCTTCTTGCTGTTAGAGTTCCCCATGGCATTGATCTCAGACCCCACTGGCTCTAGCCTCCCCAAACCCACTGGACTGCCACATATGGACCCTTGCTTCCCCGCTCTCTCTTCCTACTCCTCCCAATGCCTGTATAGTCCTGTTCCCGCTCAGAGCTCCAGCTGCCGCAGCAGGGACAGAGATGTCCCACTCTCTGCTGTGCGTGCGTGTGTGTGTGTGTGTGAGACCCTCCCTCCTCGCCTCTGTTGTTCAGACCACACCGCTCTCAGCGATGATCAGTCACAGCTCACTCCAGCCACTTGGAATGTGAGGAAGGAGGGATATGTGCTTGCTTCAGCCACTCATGCTTGTATACTCACACAAACATGCATTAAAGCACTCACACTACAGTAATGGATGCAGTTTAACTATCAGGATTCACATATTTGAGTATATCCTGTATTGTCTCTCACTCTTTCCTCTGTCTGTATCTGTATAGATCTTGCCTTAGGCAGTTCATACCTCTGTTTACACGGATGCTTGCTTTTATTTCCTTTGCCTTTATCCACTAAATCCCAATGACTCCATCCACAAAATGTTTTCCTAAACCGTAGGTGGGTGAATCTTATGAAAGCTGTTAAGCATAGTCCAAAAGAAAAACTGCAAAAGAAGCTTATTTTTTAGGAACATGCCCTCAGCATAGCCTAAAAACAAAATGGGATTGTTACATTTTTGTAGTTATTGTTTGTTTGTTAATTTATATATTTTTGGAGGCCTGTTTCTGCCATAGAATAAAACAATAAAAAAGGTAATTGTGACATTTTATCTCACAAGTTAGACTTGTTTCCTGCAATTGAGTTTATATCTCACAATTCTAACTTTTTTCAGTATTGCGAGATATAAACTCACAATTCTCTTGTTTTTCCTCCACAAAATAAATAATAAAAAAGGGTAACTGCAACTTTTTTTTTAATCTCAGAATTGCAAGATTACATCTTATATATTCAGGGTTTATGACTCGGAAATCACAGAATTGTGAGGGGGAAAAAAATCCTGTCTATGGAAACAAGTTTCCATAGTATAGTGGAGAGGTTTAACTATTTAAATAGTATTATATGTTAACTGTATTCACTCTACTGTATATGTCAAAGTACTATTTGCACTAATTTAATTTTATTTATTTATTGTAATTTATTTAATTACCTTGTTATATAAATTAGATTGTTTTTTTTTTATTTCACTGATGTAATGACAGTTTGGAGAGAATGTGCTTAACTATATATTATGTGACCCTGGACCACAAAACCAAAGTCATAAGGGTCAGTTTTTTGAAATTGAGATTTATACATCATCTGAAAGCTGAATACATAAGATTTACATTGATGTATGGTTTGTTAGGATAGAACAATATTTGGCCTTGATACAAATATCTGAAAATCTGGAATCTGAGGGTGCAAAAAAATCAAAATATTGAGAAAATCGCCTTTAAAGTTGTCCAAATGAAGTCCTTAGCAATGCATATTACTAATCAAAAATTAAGTTTTGATATATTTACAGTAGGAAATTTACAAAATATCTTCATGGAGCATTATCTTTACTTAATATCCGAATGATTTTTGGCATAAAAGAAATATCGACAATTTTGACCCATAAAATGTATTGTTGACTATTGCTACAAATATACCCGTGCTACTTATGACTGGTTTTGTGGTCCAGGGACACACACACACACACACACATATGTGTGTGTGTGTATGTGTGTGTGTGTGTATTTTTAAAATATTTTGTTTCTGGAGTAAAAACTTGACCAGGATATACCCACCAAAACATTTCCCTGGTTCAGTATTAAAATGTCATGACTTAAACATCTTATATTCCACATATGTGGAAACGTACGGATGATATCTTTTGATATATTACTGCTGTAGGCATGTAATTCAAATCTACACCAGACAAAAAACAAACAAAAAACTTGTTATTCAACTGCTGCACTGTTCAAGCCTCAAACCTCATCCCCATCTCAACCACGGATATGCCAAAAACCCTGCATATTTTATCCATTATTGTTTCTTCCACCAGCATCTCTTTCTTTGTCCTATTTCTGGTGCAGTCCTCTTGTGTCTCACTCTTCTTGTGTTTCCAACTTTCTCTCCCTCCAGCTTACTGTCTTTCACTCTGTCTTTTACTGTTTCTCTCTATCAGGTAACCTAGTATTCATTTGACTCTGATCTATACCAAGAACTGCATTAACGGCAGGGTATAGCAATTTTAACTCTACATTAAAACTAAAATGTACAATGTACAAAAGAAATGTGCAATCAACACATTACACAAATGAATCTAAATAATTAAATATTCACAGAGGTGAAATTAATAAAAATATGGTCTTGAAGGCAGGCTTATTATTGTTAACTAAAACTAAATCTAAAGATGAAGCAAAAAAAATTCATTTGAAATAAAACAAACTGAAATATAAGAAAATATAAAAAACCTTAAACTTACTGTATTCAGTTAATTTACATAGAGTAAATTATTTTATTAATTTACATAAACAGTGGCCCTTTTGTTATGAAAAAATTTGGTCTTGATGAAAGTCTTATTATAGTTAACTAAAACTAAAAATTTACCAAAAAAGAGAAAACAAATTAAATAAAACAAATATTAACTGAAATATAATAAAATATTAAAACTTTTTAAAAAATGTAAACTTATTCAGTTAGTTGTCAAGGCAACATTTCTCATTTTCATTTAGTTTAACGATGTACTAAAATAACCAAAAAGTAAAACTGAAATAAAAATTAATAAAAACTATACATATTTAAAGAATAATAAAGGCAAAAACACAACACCAAAACTTTAAAATTTAAATGATAACAGAAAGTATTAAAAATAAACACTAATCCAAAATATTAATAAAAATGATACTAAAATAACATGCTGGGAATTTATGAACAGTATGAAGTATAAAAATATGGTTATAGTGGCTTTTAGACAGTGTCATGAAAATGTTGTTTGTTTTCCGTCTAAATTAAGGAGATGACAGTTAACAGTCTTTATGCACACTTTATGCAAGTTTTGCTATTTTAATTTATTCCATTTTATTTTGTAACGCTTTAAGTTTAAATGCAACTCTATTTAGCCTTTGTGTGTGACACAGCTGTAACTGAAACTAAGCCTACCAGGCTTTAGAAACGTTAATTTATACATTGCGTACTGATCTGGAAGAAAAGGAATGCCCACTGGAGATTTTAGGAGGGGAACACAGTGCCCCAGGAATGTTTCTGACCTTTTCCAGGTACAAGCTGGGCCTCCCCTTCCCTTGTTTCCTCTCCTTCAACCTCCTCTCGCTGTAATCAAGAGCCCAGGCTTTACAAATACTGAAAGCTTTGCAAATCATTGTTAATCTAAAACAGACAGAAGACACAGGAGGCCCCGGCATAAGCAGATGCAAACATAATGGAATCCTGGGAATTACGTTATCCTCTTGTAACTTGGCAGGGGAAACACTTTATGAATCATGTAACAGAAAAGGATTGTAACAAAAACTATGACGACCATCTCAATCATCTACCTCATTCCTCATGCATTACATTTCAAACTGATCCTCTCTTGAAACACTCCTCTTTTGAAACATTATCCATATTACATCATTTGTTATTCACAAACACAATGAAGCAAGACCACTATAGTGCATGTTATCATTTTCCACTAAAACAACCAGTTCTATCAAACCAGCATGCAAACACCAACACAAACCCTTCAACATCACTCTCATGTTTGGCCATAGACTAGCTCCAGGTTTAATATCAGGTTTGACTAAGACAAGTACATCATACATCAATTTACAGACACTTAGAAGTAGTCTGAATACCACAAGAAGCTTTCAGAGGGCATCATCACAGACTAATGGATAATAATGCCTTATAAATCGATGCCACCCTTATTTGGCTCTGCATTAAGCTCTTTGCACAGACTCACACCACCGTTCTTCCATGTGACTCAGCTCATCTGAATTCTGTTGATTCTTCCTCTCCTGAACCGGTGAATGTGCTGTGGGACACGCTACGCTATTTTAGAGGCTTGTGATGTGAAGAGAGGAATTTCACCTGACAGGAATTTAATGCCCTGAAGGTGTGTAGTGATATTACTGGCTTCCTACCTGCCGCCTGCTTCATTCATCACTGCTGAAGTGACAAAAGTGTGTCAGTTGTTTTTATGTCACACTTCAGTTTTTCGTAAGAAACTTTCTCACAGCTTTCTCTCTTTTTTTACACTGAATTGCTTTATTTATAGAGCTTTGTCAAAATGCCAAGTATGACAAAATGACGCTGTATTAAAATGCATACTAGAACATGCATATTTTCATCTATAAAGATCAATTTATACTGTGTGAGAAAAATATTACACATGATATTTCTAAAATAAATGATTCGCTTTATTATTGTCAGTGATATATAGTGATATAAAGCAGATTAAAAAAAAAAAAAAAAAGCATCAATATCTTAATATTCAACATGCTGTCTTGACAGCCCTATTTTTTTTTTTTCCTTTCTAATTTTCTGAACCACACAGCTCCCCCTTGTGGGCACCAACCCCGGATTTAAAGGCAGCGGCTATTTGAACTAAGTGTAAATAGCGATAGATGCTATTTACACTAAGTGCAAATAGCATATTTTTTTAGCGATAGATACTATTTACACTAAGTGCAAATAGCAATGGATTCTATTTACACCAAGTGAAAATAGCAGTATTTTTTAACGATATGCTATTTACACTAAGTGCAAATAGCTATAGATTCTATTTACACTATGTTAAAATATCAACATTTTCTGCTATTTATACTGCTTATTGCAAATAGTGGCAATTATCTGCACCTCAGTATTGTAGAACATTATAAATCAGTACGCAATAATAACGTATTGAGTGTAAATTATAGTTTTAATTCAAATTATTAAATGGATGCCACCTTATTGGGACAATAAAGCCCTCCGTACACCAACCCTAACCCTACCCGATACTTTTATTTTCAACTTTTTGATAATTTCCTTCATTTTTATTGAAAATAAATGCCTTTGTGATGTGACATGAGATTTGAAAAGGGAGAAAAAAGTTTGGCAAAAGGCGGGCTCGAACTCGAGTCGATCGCATCAAAAAGCACACGCATTACCATCTACACCACTGAAACTCATATTATAAGAGCGTCTTTTTTAGTGTCGACAAACCCAATCACACGTTAGTGGGCGGAGTTAGTGTAAATAGCCTTTGCCGACAAGGCGGGCTATTTTCACTTAGTGTAAATAGACACTCCAGCATTTAAAACCCCTGCACTAGTAACTGAAACAAAATACTGGTCCATCAGCTACTGTGTGTATCACTGCACAGCACCCATAAAATAACATTTGTTACCGTTTACATGTCAGAGACTATATCTTCTAGCAGACAAATGCCATATTTTAGATCCTGGAGGGCAGGTATTCTTCGCAAATATCTGAATGCTGCGATTGACCAATGAGGATCAAGTATCTCACAGAACTTTTAGTCAGCATGGCTTCTAATACCTTACTAGTTAAATTCACCACCAGCCATCAGACAAATGCAACAGCCTGCTCACTGCTGTTTACAGTTAGTCATACAGTTATGACGACACATTACTTTGTTAATTAGCAGGTCATGGCTCCTGTTGTCAAGGTGAACTTTCATTTTCTTGCACCTCTAGAAATGTAACAGATTAAGAACCCCATCTGTGCATGAGTAAGCATGTGTGTGAGAGCCATTTCATAGCTTGTGTGAAGACAGAAGTGTGTTCAGGTACATGTTAGAGCTGTACCTCAAGACTCCAGACAGATCTGAGTGCATTTTAAATATGTACCTTGTATTAAATGCTGCAGAGCCTGATGTTACAGAATGTAGAGTATTACATAAATATGATGACCAGACAGCCTGGTTTTGTTCCACACTGTCCTCTAGTGGCTGAAGGTGAAGACAGCTTGGCAAGCATTGCTGGCTCATGCTTTATTAGATCAGTGACCAGTAACTCAAACCTGCTGTTCGCACTGTTCTTAAGCACACAAAAACAGCGCCAAAAAACAAAACCATACTGAGAACATTTTCTTTAAGTTAACAGTTTTCTCTTGCACAAATCTGCAATTGTTCTGGATTTGCTGGGATATTGCTGTCCCGGAATGAGGGGTGTAATCCAAGCAGCATCAAGTCAAATTCCATCCACCTGCATTCCTCCAGATCCAACACTTGGCAGACACATCGCCAGTTTACTCAGTGCCAACCTACAAATGTAATTCACCTGCTCTTAGAGGGATCTGCTTGTCCTTTTCTGATTATTGTTTTAACACTGTTTCCTCCCTTTTTAAATTTTCAAGACAATTTGTCAAGTTAAAAAGGTAGGAAAAGCTAATCTTATGAGAAGCCCAGCCTGAACCTTCATAGTATATCTATGTGTTCATTGTTCCCTGACTTCATTCCTAGCATGCCTGCTCACAGTGCCAGAGTTATGAAGAGGTTAGAGGAGGCAAAAGAGAATCAAGGTTAAGGTGAGATGATGAGTCATGATCCATTATAAGAAATGAAAATAAAAAAATCAGCAGAATTTTATCTCAGCATCAACCAGGTGGAAGGAGACAAAGCAAAACAGGGTGTGAAAACACTGTCAGTGGAGAGCTAAAATTGTTGTGCTTCACAACAAAGGCAGACAGAATTCTTTCCTCATTCATGCCTATAGTGTGACATTTGTCTCTGAGAGATGACACACAGCTTTTTAACATGCTGAAATCCAACATGGTTACCAGGCGTTTTAACTTTCACAAGTGGATGAACAAATTCCGTCATCTTTTTATCAGAGCTTTGGCTATCAGCCTATTTTATTACATCAACATGGAATCATAATTTATCCTGTTTATTTTATTAACATGTGCTCTTGGTCTTATTGTGCACAACTCTTCAGTGCACTTTTTCAAAATAAAAATGGTAGTCTTGGTAACATTTCATAAAATGACTTGTTCTACCTCAGAAATAGCTTTCCTTTTTTTGTTATGCAATTGTACAGCAATGCAGAGTAAAGACCTGTTCACACCAATACAGATGTTCGGCATGAAAGTTCACAATACCTACATTCATAAAATACAGCAGATAGCAATGCACCTACCACGTTCAAGGCCCAAAAAGGTAGTAAGGACATTGTTAAAATAGTCCATGTGACATCAGTGGTTCAACCATAATTTAAAAGCTACAAGAATACTTTTTGTTCGCAAAGAAAACAAAAATAATAACTTTATTCAAAAATTTCTTTTCTTCCGTGTCAGAGTTCGACGTGCTTTCTGAGAGTAGCACAACGCATGTGTGTGGTGCTGCTGACGCAGAAGCCGGCGTTCTGACAAAAAGTATTCTCGTAGCTTCATAACATTACGGTTGAACCACTGATGTCAGATGGACTATTTTAATGATGTCCTTACTACCTTTCTGGGCCTTGAATGTGTCAGTTGCATTGCTGTCTATGAAGGGTCAGAAAGATCTAGAATTTCATCAAAAACATCTTAATTTGTGTTCTGAAGATAAACAAAGGTCTTACGGGTTTGGAACAACATGAGGGTGAGTAATTAATGACAAAATTTTCATTTTTGGGTGAACTAACCCTTTAAAGTCGTAATGTATTTTCATTATATTGAATTCACCCAACCCGCTACTCATGTAATCATCTTATTAATTGAAGAAAATAAGTCATACAAGTTTAGATGACATAAGGGTGAGTAAGTGGTGACACAATTTTCATTTCTGGCTGAACTATAACTTTAAAGCCAAGGTAATAAAGCTTACAGCCATAATTTAGCAAAATACATTGTAAAATATTAGATACATCAAGATAAATATGAAAAGCCAAAAGATTATCAAGTTCCACCCACATGACAGAAGTAACACTTCTTTGTACTGCTGTGCAAACATACCCTGATAGACATAGCGACCGGATTATTCCATCTCCAATGGTATTAATAGATCTAAACAAAGATATATGGAGGTCAAGAGGTCATGGGCCGGCTGCCATGACAACAGGAAATATCCCCATACTGTTATCTGGTTTCACAGCAGTGAAGTGTGGGTGTGTCAGCACCCCTTGCTGAGCTTGTGTGTGTTTGCCGGACAGTTGGGTGTAACCGTCATGACCCAGACTGAGGTCAGAGAACTAGTCCGTGACCTTGGCAGCTTCTTTTAGACTCTCCTCATTCCTGTGCTTTCTCTCTGGAGCTCTAAACTGCAATTTCATCCAATAATGCTGTCAGAGTGTCCTTGTTTCATTACACCAACATCACGGCCACAGCCAAAATTAAACAGTCCAGCTAAGAGGTTCAGCACTCGGATAGTGTATTGAAGCTATGTAAAATCTTACTGCAAAGGGATTAGCGACTTTGTTTTATCCCACTTATCTTGACTTTAAAAGAGGTGTGTGAGAAGTGTGCCTTAGTCTCCCTGACAGGTTTGTGGTAATAAGAAAAAGACTTAATGCTTTCTTATGTAAATGAAGACTGTAGTGAGAGGCTGTCAGTGAGCTGCCTGGTTGTTTTCATGCACAGGCTGGAAAAGGGTGAGAGAGGGCAAGAATTTGTTGGGGTAAATGGTGAAACGAACATGTCAACAGGTGTATCCATTACTGCGAGTTACATAATGAAAACCACAGACACTGAGACACATGAGACGACTTGGCTGATTGGGACTCGTAGGCAAAGGATGCACAGAAAATGTAGAAGTTTCTATTCGACAGAGTTAATACACAGAATGAAAAGTCAATGAAAATACACTATGATTCAAAAGTTTGCAGTCAGAGAGATTTTTTTTTAAAGAAATGTATACTATTTTTCCAGCAAGGATGCATTAAATTTACCAAAAGTGATAGTAAAGACATGTTACAAAAGATTTCTATTTCAAATAAAATTCACATTATCCTGAAAAAAAAAAAAAAAATTGTGTATACAAAATTATTAAGCAGCACAACTGGCAGCTTTGCCATCAATAAATTTAATTTTAAAATATACTAAAATAAAAATAAATAAATTGTACTTCACAATATTAATGAGTTTTACTGTATGCAATGAAATAATCTTTTTTGAGCTTTTGTGAGATACTTCTTTCAAAAACAAACTTAAAAATCATTCATGATAAACCTGTGGAATTATGGCTTTATATGTTGTAAAGTGTGTTGAATGTATAGCTGATAATACTAGACTCTTTCTGATGGAATAATTGACTCCAAACTAATTCATTATTGATTATTACTGCACACCTGAGTTAGTAATTCGGCCATGGCATGAAGCAGAGAAGCTGTTACACTTCAGAGTACATTAATATTTAATAATATTTTCAGTATTCCAGTGACCTAAAATGATTTTGAGAGTTAAAATACTTCTTACAAACAGTACAAAATGCTGTTACTGGTTTGGAAATAAGACAAAGTAATATTTAGAATTGATTTACGACTGTAATGTAGTCAACTAAATAGTGGAATTACTTTATAACCCTTGGAATGCATGTCAGCCAAAATCAGGAATTTAGTTTGTGGTCATTATATAAAAACATTTTATTTGCGTAATGTTGGGAATGACCAATCAGAATGAAGTACAGCAGAGAGCTGTTTAATATGCAAAGATATTTATTAAATGATCATGCATTTGTTGAACTTGAAAGGCTGGTGTTCCTATTCTGTGGAAATCTGCAGAGTTTTCTGTGGAATTCCGTGGTTGTATATTTTGTAAAGGCCTACTTATCTTCACAATCTTCTAAGCAACACTAAATTTACTTCTTATGAAAACATGTCATCATATTCTTCTACTCTGCAAGACTTTTTACACAAGTCTTTGTCTATCACAGTTTCCCAGTCTGACCTCATGTGCTCTTTAACCGTCCTCTGGGTAGCGAAGCGCTCGGAACATTAAATTACTGTCTTTTGTCACTCTGTTCCTTTGTGTTTCTGTGACGTGCGTTGGGATGTATATCAGTGTCTCCAAACGCCATTAAACATTCACATGTTCTTTATTTCAGAGCTATTACAGGAAGCTCATGTTTCATTTGACCCTCCTCCGTTTGACCACAAGTCATCATTCTATGTTGGCATTCGAGATCATCGTTAACAGATGTCTGGCTTCCACAATAAGAATGACCAGTTAAGTAACATCTGCCTTCTTCTTCACTTTTTTTCTTATTTCCACTACACTTGTCATAAGAGTCTCACATGTTTCATCAACTACAGAAACTTTTATGTATTGATTTAAAAGTAAAATTTGTAATTTTTTAAGGTCACATTAAGTCACATTTACTGTGTCTATGTTTTGCGTTAAAGGGAATCCCATGCACAGTGATCTCACCCCTCAAAAAGCTTCCGGACCTGATAGAGCCCTCTGGCTGGAGGGAGGGGGGTAGACAGAGGCTGAGCTCAGTCAAACAGGGGTGACGCAAGGAGTTAGTTCTGCACTGTTGAGCCCCTAAGCCCAGAAATGTCCTGAATCAGGATAGCCCAGCTGATTTGTTTGGGGAAGGGCCCACAAGAAGCAGCATGTCCCAAATCCTATTTCTGTATATAGACTGGAATATCACAGAGTCTTGTGGGTCTTGTGCCTTCATGTAACTATAACAATGCCTTATAGCATCTACACACAGCACCCTAGAAACTGCTAAGCAATGTACTAAATATGCTACTAACCAAGCACAGACATGCACCACTCACATCATTTTCTGTGAATTAGTAACTTTTAATATTGCAATTAAATTCATACTTTAAAATAATATTATAATAATAATTAAAATAATAATGTAATGTTATTGAACACTTATCTGTATTTGAATTGCAATTAAATGAAAATGTATTATAGTTTAAATTGATATGAAATATACAGCAATTGGCTGATCTTTAGTTTTTGACCCACTTATGTAGGACTTCAGTAGAACTTTATATGTTTTACTCTGTTTTCTTTGAAATATGATTAAAGTTTACTGCTGAATGTACTGACAAGCATTTATGGTAACTAAAACATACTTTAATATAATTTCTATTGAAACTTTTATTTTGTGTATTTAAATATATTTGTAATGAGACCTGCAATGATGAAGTTGCAATTTAGTACATTTAAAATATTAACTTTAAATGTAATATTAAATAACACATTACAGTTAACATTTGAATCAAATACTTTTACAGTTGCTTTAGTATGTTAATCATCACATCAAAATACAGTGTACTTCTGTAAAGCATGACAAAATATCATTAAAATGATTTAAAATGTACTTTAAAGTAAACTTAAGTGTAATCTATGTTGTTTCATTAATATTATTTTATCTAAAAATACATTTTTTTAAATACTTGGTAACACTTTAGAATAGGGAACACTTATTCACTATTAACTACGACTTTTCCCTCAATAAATTCCTAATTTGCTGCTTATTAATAGTTAGTGTGTGGTAGTTGTTAAGTTTAGGTATTGGTTAGGGTTAGGGATGTAGAATAAGGGACTAATATGTGCTTAATTTGTACTAATAAATGGCTAATATTCTAGTAATATGCATGCTAATAAGCAACTAGTTAAGATACCCTAAAATAAAGTGTTACCAAATACTTTTAAGATATGAAGTACAACTGCAAGTACACATTCATTAAAATGAAATGTCCACTGTAAAAACTGATCGTGATTTTAACGGTAAAAAACTGTGAAAATGCTACAGTAAAAACCTGTTAAATGGTTAACGGAAAGTTCCTGTAAAATTTACAGGGAAAAACCGTAAACTGACGTTCCCAGAATTCCCTGCGTTTCATTTCAAATTTTGTTTGAATTTGATGTTTCTTCTTAGTTTTTTCTTATCAGTTATGTTTATTAGGGTTGTATGTTACATCTAATGTTGTTAAATTAATGTTTATTGCATATTTCAGTTTAATGAGTCTCACCATGATGGTGTTTAGTGTTTGTGTGAATGACACTGTGCACCTTCTATATATGATATTATTTAAAAGCTGCTTGTGATGGGCTTTGGTTCATCATGTGACTTTCTCATCACCACCTGCATTTGGTGGTTATCAGTGTATTTCAAAGGTACAAAACAGATTTTAGTACTTCAATAGGTTGGTATATTAACATTATATCAGTTAAAGAAATTACGGTATTTAACTGTAAATTTAAGTTAAAACTGTAAAACCTAAAACGTTGTTACCGTATTTTTTACGGTAGAATTCTGGCAACCACAGCTGCCAGTTTTTTACCGTAAATTTTACAGAATTTTTTTTAGTGTACTTTTTGGGTTGGAGACTGTGAAACCAGATAAAAAAGAGATTATGAGGTAAAGAAAAGGGATGTAATATTACAAAGCATTTCAGAAAAATCAGTCATCTTTCAATAACACAGCATGTGTCTCATCTCTCAGACCTTTCCACACGTTGGCTTTGTCTCCCTCTCATAAAGACCAGAAAATGCTATAAATTGTGGAGTTTAAGAAGAGAATATGAGACTAGAAGACTCTGAATGACATGTTATTCTCGGTGTATGTCCAGCTAAAGTCCCAAGTGCCTGTTAACTCACAGACTCTGGCAACTCAAAGTCTACTTGCTTTTTCAGTGTAACAGAGGGAGTGTGAGACTTGTGGGGGCAGTAGGAGAAAAATCCAGAGACTGAGACTTTTAACATAGTCTTCTGCTCTTCTGGTTGGACCTCTATATAAAAGTGGTCCAGCAGGTTTTAAAGAGTCAGTGTCCAAGAGGACCTCAGGGGCCGGCTTTGCAAAACTTTCCCAAGACCACTTAGCAGGAAGGTTGGGGATATAATGCTGAATGTAGTTGTCCAATATTGTTCTTACAATCTTAGGTTCCACACAGGGATTTGTGAGCAGATGTCTCATGGCAGAGATCCTCAATCCTCTTGCTGGAAGTCTAGTTACAGCACATGTCTCTCTAAATTTTAGTTTATTTCTAAGGCAGTTGATTGGGTGGGTGTTATTATAGTGGTTGTGGGTGGATTATAGGGTGTTTCTAGCTTGTTGCTATAGTGTTGCTAGGTGATTGCTAGAGCATTGATACATTGTTCCTGGGAAGTTCTGGGTGGTTGCAAAGATTTATATTAGGTGTAGGTGGTTGCTAGGGTGGTGCTACCTTGTGGGTGGTTGCTTGGGTGTTGATAGGGTGTTGCTAGGAAGATATGGGTGGTTGCTAGAGTATTCCTATGAAGTTCTGGGTGGTTGTTAAAGTGTTTCTAGTTTTTTTTTTTGCTTATGTGTAGGGTGTTAGGATGTTGCTAGCTTGTCTTGGGTGTTTACTTGAGCATTGATAGGGTCTTGCTAGGAAGATATTGGCAGTTGCTAAGGTGTTGCTATGGAAGTGCTACGGAACTACCCAAAACAGGAAGTTTTGGGTGGTTGCTAAAATGTTTCTAGGTGGCTTCTAGTTGTTGTTGTTTTTTCTTAAGTGTAGGGTGTTGCTTGGGTGTTGATAGGGTGTTTCTAGTAAGATAAGATAATAAAACAGATCTATATAGCCTACCTCGGATATATTTGAGTAATTCACTTTTCTACAGGTGTAAAAATTCTACAGGTATGGGTAAAAATTGACTTGGGCAGGTGGAAAAAATTTAGGCTGGTTTGGGGTCAGTTTGGTGGTTTTCAAATATCTAAATTGTATAGACAAATTGATTAACAAACAAAACCCAAATGTGCATGTACTACATCCAATCAGTCATCATAACATTACTAAACACACACGCACACTGCAGAAGCGGCTGATGCTCATGTTGACGTTGCCAACTGCGCTTTTAGCCAATCACTAGGGATCAGCAGACAGATGTGATGATTCATGAGTTGATGGGTTTTTAGCATGATAAGGGATCAGATTTTCAATGAATAGCTGTATATTCAAGTGATCACAATGCCAAATATGAATATAAATTACACGGAAAAGAGTGGAAGAGTGATTTAACTCTCAAAACATGAATTAAACCTATGGAGGGAGATGACACGAAGGCTCTAATATCATTGTAACTGAAATCAGAGCACAGTTGAATAATTTAATCAAAATCAAAACTGAATATGGGACTGAGCCAAGTTCTGTACTATATGTTCTTATGTCTATATGTTCTTAGGTTCTATATGTCCTCACATTCCTATATGTTCTTCACGAAAGACTATCTAGTTCTGTCTGAAGTTAAAGTGTGACAGGAAGGTAAGCGCTTTACTGTTGTTGATTTTTTAAGGTGGGATTATCGTACAGTATGTATTAATGAATGACGCAGTTTTGACTGTCATGATGTGTGCATGAACGAATGGGAAATACCTGCCAATTACATTAGTTATTCCGATCACTTATATTGGGCACTTTTTGCATTTAAATTGGCTTATGATTGTTGACATTGAAAATAATGCAGAGTTTTGTTTTGTTTTCGAGGGAATCGGTTAATTTCTTGATGGCTGTTTTGACATAGTGTCTGCCTGCATATTGTAGTCATATTTGGTAATTCTCGTTTATGTATTTGCCCTGATTTTATCCGTTTTCCTGTGAAATTTATCCATTTTTATATTATTTTGTCAGCATTATTTTGTTTTAAGGAGTTAAAAAATGGTCCTTACATGGCAGGGCAAGAACATTTTATCACATTATTTTGACAGTTAATGTTTTGGGCGGTTTTTTGTTGTTGTTGCCGCTGTTGTTGTTGTTGGAGTGGGTGGGTTTTGGTGAGCTTTTGGGCTGGAAATCGTCCATCCAATCTGGCAACACTGGTGCTGGATGTTACTGAATATGACAATTCCTATTATGTCGCATTCAAACTGATACGCTAAGAAAACATTCACCCGTGACAACACCACACAATGCCACTGATTTGCTCAGAGACACATAATAGCATATCAACACTGTTTTGTCTTTGCAGTAGAAAAGTTGAACCCAAAAGCAAGTGTAAAGTAGGAAGACATAAAGCAAAAAGAAACAACAAAATAGCAGATAAGCCATTCCAGAGAAGACATGTCCTTGTGATTGTAGCCTAATCCTGCTTGAATAAGTGATGTCCCAGTGATAACCATTCAAATGAAGCAAGAACAAAATTCCACGTTCAAGGTTTGGACAGACTGGCACCAGAGAACGTGGCTAAAACCAAACTTTATGGTATTTTGAAACCTTTCCATCTATTGTATCAAAATCAGGCATCTTTGATTAGCATCAACTAATCCAGTTCTTCAAAAACAAACCCAGTAATACACAGCTAGTTATAAATACACTGCATTGAAGTAAGCAAGGAGTTTTGCTTACCTTTAGAGTCAACACTGGCATGAATCTGTTTGGCTGTAGTGCTCTCTCCAGACCGTCCACATGGACCTCCTGACCGGCTATGCCCATTACTGAGACTCCTCTTGCGTTTACTGCCCTTGAACCAGCTGAAAGCCCGGCCCAAGGATGAACCCCGTTTCTTCTTACTGGCCTGCTGCAAGGCCAGGATCTCAGTAATGTCTTTGGGCACCAGATCCCCCGCAGAGCTGCTCCTGGACATCCTGAGACCAATGACCACTGATCTCTGACCTGGCACAACATCAAGAGAGAGAAGAAACATGAACATTTACATTTCAGAAAAGAAGAAAAATAATGATAAGAAAATTACATGTGGCTCAATAACATGTGTGTCCAAAAAAAAACAAAACAATTAAAAATATAGTTTAAAACACATGCGCCAAGTTCAAAGAAATGTGCTATTTATGCTTGTTTCATATGGTTTTGAAAAATGTTATGAACCATTTTCAAGAAAAGGTTCAATTTAATGTCTCCAAAAATGTCAAGTGGTGTAACTATAAAGTAACACTACTTTGAAAACATTGGAATTTACACATCCTAACTATTACTTACAAACCCTTAAAAAAAAATAAAATAATAATAATAATAATATATATATATATATATATATATATATATATATATATATATACACAGTATATATTTTAATTTAAAATACTTTTTTAAAAGTATTCTTGGCAGATTTTTATGAATTACTAATTCATAATTATCAGTAAGTTTTGGGCAGTTGCACCACATTACATTTCACAGCCTGAACTTACCTTGTCATACAATTATGTCAGATCATTTGAAATGTTACAAGACTTATTGACCTCAACACACTGTCATGAATATTGCAATATAATATCCTGTTTTATACTTTTTTGTATGTTGGCTGCACCACATGACTTTGACGTGGTGGATGAAAGTTTCTCCAAATATCACTTAGCAGCAAAGCAGTTTTGTTAAAACATTTTTTTCTAACAAATAACAACTCCTTACCTATTATCTACCCAGAAAATCAGACAGGTTTATAATAATGTTCAAGTCCGATCTCAGTCCTAACTCAAATATCTGTTTGGAATGTTTTTCCAGGACCAAGAACCAGGACCAGGATCAGTACATTTGTTACAAGTCCAGTCCCTCTTGAGAAACCTGGGCTGGAGGGCACAAATCGGGGACTGAACCCACAACGTTTTCATTACCAGCCCAGATCTTTAACCATTACGCCACACTTCTGTGTAACAGAAGAAATGCCCAGAAGTCAGCAGCCTCTTCAGCTACTGTGTCTATATCAAGTCTCTCTTAGTACCCATAGAAACAGTGAAATCTGAGAAAAGTTACTATTACTCCCTCTCCAAAGATGCCTCACATGTGTTTTGTATCAGGTACTTGCAAGTCCCGTTTCAACATTCACGTGCAAATGTAGCATCTACACCCTCATTCCCTGAAAACGTTTATTCTCGCTAAGCCTTCTAATCTCAGTCATGGTGCGAGAACTGGAGGTATGAGAGACAAAATAAAAGTAGAAGTGCGTATGGGAGAAAAAAACACTACCTCATGCAAAAGCAGGCAGAGAAGTTCCTCTCCCTCTGAGAAAATATTCAGAAGTAAACTCCACTATATCCAACTCACCCACAAGAGCTTCGGTTTGCTGATGACCGTGTATTCTGTATTTCTCTCTCAATTTCTCAATCTTACCTCAGTACAATAATTCAACAGCAACAAAATCTCTGGATGGAGTAACACACACCTCAATTACACACTCATAAACCCAAACTCTTATACACCATCACATTTACACAACTACAGCATGCAACTCAAAACAGTCGTCACATTCCCAAACACACATTTTATGTGGCAACACACACACAAAAGCGCACAAAAACACCAGAGGGTACCTTGCTTTCCTTTCTTGCGTCCTTTTGTCTGTGTTTCTCAGTGTGTGTCTTGTCTTTGCTGCAGTGCTGTGTTGTACTGTTTATTCAGCTCTTTTTGGGTGATTGGAGCTCCATGCTGGTCAGTCCTCCCCCTCCTGTCCTGTCTCCTGGTCACCATTCAGCGCAGTGCAGAGAGGAACTGCAGTTCACACATGTATTCCACCCAACTATTTCACAATGACAAGCTGGCTCCCTCCCTCCCCGACTCTCTCCTCCTCTTATCGCTCTCTCTCTTTCTCTCTCTCACGCTCCCACCACAATGTACACACCGTTTCACTCCTCTCTACCTTCACTTATCACCCTTAGACATCGTCTGTCCACTCCTCCTATTTCTCTTCCTCATGCACTCATTGGTTTTTGTTAACTTATACTATCTCATCCTAATCAGAGGTGGTGGAGAGACACCACCCAGGCTGGCTTTGGTTTCGAAGCATTGACATGAAGCCAAAAGGCTGATCATTTTGTTTGGCATATGAAAAACAGACAAGCGCTGCACACGCCACATGTTCATTATGAGCTACAGGTGATTCATGGACTCTGAAACCTGAGATGTAGCGTGTCTTTGGACATGATTGACAGGCTTAGAGGCTTGTAGACTCTACTAGCTATGAGAGTGAGGCTAAAAATAAAGGAATAAACCAAAACATGGAAAAATGTCCTCTTTTTGGGTCCTAAAAGTATTTGGAGATTTCAGCCACATGGTTTTTATTATATCAGATAACAGAACATCAAATAAAGTGCTATTTATTGTTAAGACAGATAGGACAAGCAAAACAGACAAAAGAAAGTATTTTTAAATGATAAAACAATAGATATCCTGTTCAAAAAGAAGACAAGTGTCTGGACACTTAAAATTAAAATGATCAACTACATCTGTTAAGGTCATAATCATTAACTACAGCTAAAATTAAAACTAAAACAGAAAACATTTCCCTTATTTGAAATAAAATAAACGTTAACTGGAATTATTTAATTCATCTAGTTGCCAAGGCATCACTTTAGCATAGCTAAGTACTAAATAACTAAAACTCACATAAAAATGTATAAGAACTATAGACATATTGAAAAAAATAAATAAATAAATAAAAATAAAAAATGACAAAAAATAATTACAACTTTATCTAAAATGAAAATGAAAATGGAAAAAAAAAAAAAATCAAATTCGAATTCACATAATAAAAACTATAATAGTACATCACTGACACTGGGTTGCTCTGATAGGACACCTGTGTGAACTTGAAGGGAACTGACTTCATAAATACATTAAAATCACCATCATCTTGAGACCAGCTTGTTAAGGTCAGCTGTGAGAAACTGTCTACGACCAATTGTTTGCAGATGCTACTTTATATCTTGTATCTTATAGGCTATTTTAATATATTTTTGTAGCTAATATAGTGACAGCCATACATTTTAAAGAGTGGCTCAAGTGTCCAAATACTTCTGGGGCCACTGTCTGCCTTAATGATGTCTGGTAACCAGTGGAAACGGTTAAAGGAGGGTATGTGCAGGGACTTGTCTCCTTAATGTATCGAGTGGCTCTTTAACCTCTGACGGCGATTCAACCTCTAGGGAATTTTCTCTTGAACTTTGAGAGCTTGGTTGCTGTGAATTCGCTATTTTCGTTCTTTAGCAGCACAGAGAAGCCACAGAAAGCAGGCTAAGAATAGCAGAGCTAATAGTGATGTCATGTCCCGTGGGAATCGGTGGCAAGGGATCTGTTACCCGGCTCATCTGGTTTCATTTTAAATCCTGGCTGACGGTGAGCTAACTCAAAGATTTTAATGTTGCCACTCTGACAATATCCTCTGAGATGATGTTTTCTGTCTGTTGCTAATGCTTCATGTTGATTGTACAAGCTAAGGGTAGTATGGACTATGGCAGCCTATTTATTAACCTGTTATCTTAATGTTTGAGGATTTTTGTAAATTAAGAGATTGCCATTTTTATTTAGCAATGATGCATTAAAATGATCAAATGACATTAAACCCCTTTATAATGTTTCAAAATATTTCTATTTCAGATAAATTCTATTCTTTTAAATTTCATCAAAGAACCCTGCAAAAAAAAAAAAAAAGTATCAGTTTCCACAAAAATATAATGCAGCACAGCAGTTTTCAACAACTGATAATAGTAAATGTTTCTTGAGTAGTAAATCAGGATATAAGAATGAATTCTGAAAGATCATGTGACACTGAAGACTGGAGTAATGACGCTGAAGATTCAGCTTTGCCATTACTGGAATAAATTACACTTTAAAACATTAAAACAACAACAACAAAAAAGTTTATTTTTAATCACAATATTACTGTTTTCACTTACAATACTCAAAAATATTTGTGGGATATTTTAGCTTTATTTTAGTCTATATATTTTTAGTTTTAGCATTAATCTTATCCATCTTGAATGAATGCCAAGTTCTGTCATGAAACTCTAGATGGTGCAGACTGATGGGTCGTTAACATAAACTGAGGATATTCACAAAGTTAAACTACTAGGTACAAGCTGATTGGTTCATGTTGCATACACAGCCAATGAGCTTACTGCTTTACATTTAAATGGCTGGTTAGCATTCACTAGAGCGTTTCACAGCAAGCTTTCAGAGTTCCTCTGAAACCCTCCACCTCCCCAGCTCCACCTGTATACATCTGCTACGGGTTATTATATATGCTACTTGTGCAGCAGCAGTATGTCTTAAAGGGGTCATATGATGCGATTTCAAGTTTTCCTTTCTCTTTGGAGTGTTACAAGTTGTTTGTGCATAGATAAGATCCCTGAAGTTGCAAAGACTAAAGTCTCAAAAACAAAGAGATATTCTTTATCAAAGTTAAGGCTCTGCCACGCCCCCCTAAAACGGCTCGTTCAAACATGCCCCCACATCTCTACGTCACAAATTTTCATAACACCGCCCAAACGTATACGCAATGAAAGAAGGCGGGACTTTTATTCTCGCTGTAGTGTTTAAGACCAAATACAATAACACTTTATCATATCATATCCTTTACCATGCTAAAATCTTGTCATGATAGAAATGTGCTCTGCCACCTGATTCATTAATATAGTATGTTACTGTGAAACTGTGGGGCTCTTGATTCATCCTGTGGGATTTTTCAGAGATGTGTCAAAGCGGTCTGTCAATGTTTACTCTAGAGTCTCACAAACAATCTGATTTCTGAGTTCCTTTTATCTGAATCTGAAAGAGAGACAACAAACTAAAATGACAGTATTATTTCAGCCTCTGCAAAGAAATAAAGCTTTGTTGTCTGACGCAACCCTTCAGGAACTATGTTTAATGTGTTGTCGATGTATTTTCCACCACGCCATGGCCATTTACAGGAAAATTTAGTGACTGTAAACAGAGATAAGGGAGACGTGTGTGTCAGGATATGTACCCAGGACGACTCAATATGCTCTGTAAACACAAGCCTGCTTATTTTCAGAGCTTGTTTGACTTTCTTTCTGCTTTGAAAAGCACAGATGGAGAACCTCGGGCCCTGGCCTCCTTCCTTGCACTGGGCTGGACCAGCTATGATCCAGTAAATCAGCACTATCTAGGGATCACAATCTGGATCTGTTTTGTAGGGTCACGGAGTGAAGATACATGCACACAGTTTTCTTCAGCCAACCACAGATTGCAGTCTGACATGATCATTAACCATTGCAGGACTACAGAGTTCACGTGTTGCTTCAAACAAGGTTAAAATATGTCATGGATGTTCTGTCAGCAACCTCTGTATTGTATAGAGAGAGAAGACTTGTGGGGGATTGGGTGGGGTTACTGTGAGTCAGACTTAAACTCAGTCCCTATGAACACATTGAAATGTTTAAAGGTTGCTATAGCAACTATGAAGAAAACAGTCATTCTCTGCCTTCACAAAAGCCTCTGTGTTTTGTTGTGAAAGTACGGAGCTCAAACTGCGGGTATATTTTGAATACTACTATACACAATCATTTACCACTAGAAGAAACTCAACCTTGCCAAATCCTTTGATCATTGGATTGCATTGGGAAAATGGAACATTTCCTCATTTCCAGCTAGATAAATCAAGCCTTTCTCAAGGTTACCAAAGGATTGCTTGTGAAAAACATTTATTTTTAGTTTTAACCAAAGTGATTTACAAATGAGGAAAGCACAAGCAATTTATCACGAAGATAATGTTAGCTTTGTTGTATGTAATGGGATGAGTTAGTTTTGTTGTGTTATTAGTTTTGCGATGCAGCTAAATTCCAAAGAAGATACTTCCAAAGACAGTTTCAAAACATGGACCAATCGGGGCTGGATAAGTATTTTAACAAATTAACATTTGTATTGAGTATATGTATATTAGTGATGATGTACAGTACGGGAGTTAGTTTAATTCAGTTCCATGTCATAATCCAAGAAAGCTTGTTCTACCACAGAAGAAGAGTGAACAGAGAAGGTGAAGGTCTACCTATTCAAACTGATCTCATGGAAAAACTATTTTATGAGGTGGCAATTTTGTGCAATAATTTATACAATATGGTATGGTAATTTATACAATCTGCAACGTACGAAAATGTAAGATATTTAGAAAAAAAAGTATGCAAGTAAGTCTACCCCTAAACATAATCAGCAGGATTTATACGAGTTCATACAAATTAGCCACCAATTTTCCAAAATGTAAAACTGTTACAAATTACAAATAAGACTGTGTCGAGATAGCATTTTGGTTTAACTGAGAATCAAACACTCCCCTTGGGTTCCTGTTCTAGCTGCAGTAAGTTGTTGAACCATCTGTGATGAATATCCTAACAGGTATAGCACAGTTGGTCTGCTGTCTGCCAGCCAACCAGCATTTGTGGTTGTTATGGATTTTCAAAGGCCTTCAGTTATCCTTCCGTGTCTTCTCGGGCTGTGAAGTTGCTTTACATTGAAACTTCTCATAGTATAATATATTTCAAAGCAGTAAAACTTTGAAACTTTGTGCAGAAGTACTAAAACTGGAATAAGCCCCAGTAAAATACAACTGTACTAAAACACTAAAACATTACTGATAAATCCTTAAACGTAAATGAAGATTATCATACAACGACCAGAGAATAATTTTTCTGATAATATTTCAACAATCAAGTCATGTTCTTTTTCTATCAGCTATTTATGGTGTGTGCACACCAATAGCAAAGCGAATATTTGTATTGAATATTTGTATTACGTATACAATATTTGTATACGTAAAGAACGTATGCTGTTCTGTGTCAGCAGTATTGTAAGCAGATACACTGTTTACGTTGTTTACGCTTTGATCTGAACGTATATGTACGTATGTGATACTATCCAAAATGCCGCTACAGGGTGTCGCGGAGGAGACAAATTGTTGAATAAAGTCGTTATTTTTGTCCTCTTTGCTCACAAAAATGTATTCTCATAGCTTTAGAACATTACGGTTGAACCACTGATGTCACATGGATTATTTTAATTATTTTATCTCCTTGCTACGTTTCTGAGCCTTGATCGTGTAAGGATCCTTGCTGTCTATGGGAGGGTCAGAGAGCTCTTGGAATGCATCAAAAATATCTTAATTTGTGTTCCGAAGATGAACGAAGGTCTTACAGGTTTGGAACAACACGAGGGTGAGTAATTAATGACAGAATTTTCATTTTTGGGTGAACTATCCCTTTAAATTTAAACCAGCCAGCAGTTGGCTGTTTTTAGCTTATCAAAAAAACAAGAGTCAAAATAAGTTAAAACCATAAAACTCGTATTTGGCACCCAGGTTCTATTGTAATTTTCTCTGTAAATTCCTGTAACGTATAAGCAATAAAAACTCAATAACAAGCCCCCTTTACACAGGTGCTTTCTGTAAATCTCACACCACTCTCATGGATGGGAGCTGAGGCAACAGCCAGGAAATCCTGCCTGTCCACTGGGTTAAGCCCTCCTCTCTCAGCATTGTATTATCACTCTCTCACTCTCTTTGTCTTCGGCAGACTGGATTTCCTTCTGTACCACTGAACTTCACAGCAAGTGACACAATCGCAAATACACACAATCGCACAAACCAATCACATATGAGCAGAGGACACAAAATACAAACACACAATTCACACACAAGCTGTAAAATAACAATGAGATAATTCATGAAAAAAATGAAAAATGTTATTTACTCACCTTTATATAGTTCCAAACTTCCTTCCTTCTGTGGAACACAAAATGGTGTATTTTGAAGAATGTTCATGCTGCCCTTTTCCATACAGAAAAATAATAGTGATCAAATAATAGTGATTTTTGTTGTTGTTCCACTGAGAAAATAGAGCTGAAATGAAGAATTGTAATTATTGGGTGAACTAGCCCTTGAAGATATAAACTTCAGTAAAGGTACAGACAGTAAAATAGTCAACACTAATACATTGTGATCTTTGGTTGCACATATGCAGTCTAGCCAAACCCCAGCAGGCACCAGACGGGTGCTCTAGTACCACAGCTTTAGCCCTAATGAGACTCACATAGTTTCAGTGCACACTCATTACTCTGTCACAAGAATCATGGAGAAAGTACATCTTGGCAAGCGTCCCCATTTTTTTAATCTCCTTCATCAAGCCAGAGCTCCAGAATGAAACGCATGGAGAGTTTCAATTAGACATTCTGGCCTGTGATGAACACTTTGATTTAGAGGCTTCCGTGCCTTCATGCCTCTGTCTGTAATAAGGTACTGACATGCCAAGCTCCCAGAGCATCACACATTTAACACTTTAATATTAGCACTCAATTAATTCACCAGTCTTCCAGTGGCTGGTCAAATCAGGTCCACAGACTATTTCCAAAACAGTCCAGCTTGAATAATCCATCCTTATTAAAGCAGAAGTGTGTCATTTTTGTAGATGTGGAAATACTTTGTGCAAGTATTAATAGGCTGATGTAAAAAATACAGAGTTCTGGTATGAAACTCTAGATGGTGCAGTCTGATAGGTCTAACTCAATCTGAATTAATGTCATCATTATCACATGACACAGCTGACTGGTTCTCTCCTGTATCGGTAGCCAATGAGCTCACTGCTCAACATTCAAATGTATGACTAGTGCTTGCTGTATCAGTTGCAGCATACTTCAGAAACCCTCCACCTTCCCCAGCTCCAACTGTATAGATCTGCTACAAGGTGATTCATGTATGCTATATGTGACCTTGGACCACAAAACCAGTCTTAAGTCGCTGGGGTATATTTGTAGCAATAGCCAAAAATACATTGTGTGGGTCAAAATTATTAATTTTTCTTTTATGCCAAAAATCATTAGGATATTAAGTAAATATCATGTTCCATTAAGATCATTATTTTGTATATTTGGTGTAACAGAATATGTTGACATGCTTTAATGTTCAAAAAACACATTATTTTTCAAATACTGTACATTATTGTAGCTCCTCTATGCCCTGCCTCTCTCAAACACTTTGTTTTCTACAAAGACCCTCCTTCCAACAAGTGCAGTATGCTCTGATTGGCCAGCTGACACAGTGCATTATGATTGGGCGAACACCACAAGCACGCATCGGAAATGTAACGCCTTTACCATAATCGCGAGCTTCAGCTTTCAAGTTAGTTTTATCAGTTCAAGCCCAAAAGGGAACAGAGTTGCGTTACAGACACAGCGATGATGCTCGTATGTATTTGCAGTACACAAGCCGCGGTTAAGACGATTTCTGACGGGCTGTGCACTCCGCTGTGATGTGACCCTGTTCCCCTCACACACACACACACACACACGCGCGCGACGAGTTACGTGCAAAACTCCACATTTGAACAGTCAATAGCAAATACTTGAACTAATAACAAAACATACTTACAGTTGCTGATTCAGAAGCACCAGATTGTCATAGCAAAGTTGGAACTGACCCTTTTTTAGAAATAGTCTTTGTGCACAGCCAGCCTTGTACTCTACTAGGTTCACCAAACTGTCGTCCATTTGGGTTGTGCTGTTGTGTTGTAAGCAAATCTTAACCAATGATTCCTAATTGCATCTACTTTTCGAAGGCCAAATAAAGTGCTTTTCCTTTCACATAGAAACACACAGCGTCTCCCTGACATGGCTGCATCAACACTACTGCGGTTACTGAAACCACGCCTTATTTCTTTGCGTACACATTTGGGTGGCATTACGCAAATATTTCCACATCGTGACATAGACATGTGGGGGGGTGTTTGAATGAGTCGTTTTAGGGGGGCGTGGACGAGTCTTAACTTTTATAAAGAATATATCTTTGGGTTTGAGACTTTAGTCTTTGCAACTTTAGGGGTCTCATCTATGCACAAACAGCTTGTAACACTCCAAAGAGAAAGGAAAACTTGAAATCGCATCATATGACCCCTTTAAAATGTTCGGTTCTTGGCTTTGTTTTTCTATTGTTTTCATACTTGCTGAAGGTAATGTCTGAAAAGTAGTTTGACCAACAGATTGAAGGCACATAATCAACCAGTCGTGGCATGTGAAAGGGTGGGACCTACAGGAGCAATGCAAATATTTATATATGTAAAAGAACCATAGAGAGTGTGTCAATAGGAGAACAAATCCAAACCCCAGACATTTTAGGCAATTGAGAAATCCCACCTAGGACATGTCTGGGAAAAAGAGGATGTGGTGACTTTATGCTAGCCAGTAAGCCTGCTAGCTTACATTTATGCATTTAGCAGATGCTTTTATCCAAAGAAACCAAACTGCCAATAGATAATTGCATTTTGATTGCTGAGAATATATCATTATAATATAAATGTTTTTGAACAGACAAAATATTTCTTCTTGTTGTCAAGGTTTTCAGTATTCTGTTGGTGGACAAAATCTTCAATAGTGGTTTGCCCCTTAAACACTGAATTGGTGAATTAACTCTTTATTGTTTAATTTTGTAAGAAAAAGAGTCAAATATTACAACTTTTGTGATACTTTAAAAAGTCCCTAATAACTGATACTTTTGTCAAAAGGTGTTTAATTTCGATGGAAGCTACAGCAAAATAAATAAATTGGGCCAAAATTGTAATAGGATAATGATCTCCAAACCATATTGGGAACAAATTCCATGTTCACAAGTATGTGCAAGCAAGATTTCAAGCCATCCGACCACTTCCAGGTTGGAGGAGCACATCTGGCTGGATGCTCTGAGTCTGAGGCTGTATATGCCTACAGAGCCAAACCAATGACTCACAGAAATGTGGCTCTGACAAGAAACCACTGCTTGAAGGCAGGACACAAAAGAGCTTCATAACCCCACCCTATTCATAACATCTGCCACAGACAGACAATCAGACAGATGTGGCTGAAATCACTGTTTACTAAAGACAAAAAAGCTGGAAATGCACAGATACATTTAGCCTTGATACTATTACAGAGATATTATTGACAATAAGTATTTGTTTGTTTGTATTTGTCTTTCTTGCCTGTCATTCTTTGCTGAGTTTATGGTCTTTGAGAGAGGTCAGACAAGCTAATTCATTACCCTTTTGTCCTGTTCACTCTGTTCACACACAGGCACAGTTCCAGGCATGATGTTTGGTCTCTCTCTTTTTCCTACTCTATTTAAGAGACACGCTGAGAGGCCAAATGTCCTGAAACTCCTGGACTTTGCTCCATTTGCACAACAACAACAACAACAAAAAAGAACAAGAAAAGATAGCAATCATTGTTTTTTAGGTCAGTTTTTCTTCTCAGACAGTCTGGAAAAATGTACAGAGATTTTGCAGAGTTTAATTATGGCCTACACTAAAGGATCCTGAACACACAATAGGTTCTTTTAAACATTGGAGGTCTATGAGAACACAGCTTGGAGTTGTCAGTATGCAGATGCACAAAACTTGGGGATAAAGTGGACAGAATATTCCCAGGCTTTGGTTCTTTGGCTTTTCAGTGCTCCTTTGGGGGCATTATGTGGTTGAGCATCCCAGTAAACACATGGACACTTTTGTTTGTCACACTTTCCATTCTGTTATTCATTTATGCTTTGCTGGATCCATATTTAAATGCTGGTTCCCTGAAATAATCCCTCGATTTGGTTTATTTTGTGAAAATGACTGCACACAATCTCCACTTATGACGTGAAATACTGATTTTAATTCAATTATTTTATCTTGTAGGTCTTTCAACAAGATGAATATCACAGAAAATTAAAAAGGGTACGTTTACATGACAATAATTTACACAACCAAGTTTTACCTTTCCAATTTGAAAAGTTTTGTGTATAACGTCATCAAGACAATCCCCGTTCACACAGCTCCACAAAAACAACTAAAAACGCTATATTATTAAACGCTGCATGCCAGGCCAGTAGTTGGCGATGTTACTTTGTAAAGAAACACTACTGCACACATGCCTATAGACTGAACATGTTATATGCATGCACATAACGTCACCATTTTTAGAAATTCGAGATGACAACAGTATCGTTTTCAAAAACATGCACTTTGAAGGCTCCCAATGAATGGACAAAACAGATAAAAAGTTTTACGTTTTTAGTTGAAGTTGTCGTGTAAACAAACCCTTATACGTGGTCTTTTTCTATGGATTAGTTAGTATTACATTAATGGTCTGTAAAGTATTTTTAAAACCATTTTGCACAAAATGGTTAAAAAAGAACAACAACAGCTAGATTTGATCTTGAGGACAAATTTGTAGTACAGTTACCCAATCTTTGAGTGTTACGCATCAAATCCATTCTGAGGTCAGGAGTCTGAAAGGACAGTTTGCTTTGCAGTAGTTTGCAATCTACTGCATTTGCTAATCCCGTGTTTATGCTATTTCCTTAACAGCAGGTTACAACACAAAATGAAAGACCACTTTTGTAGTCTAAACCCTCTTGTTAGCTAGTGGACATCCTTCAGTGTGTATATATATTTGTCAGAGAATGAGGCAACAGTCACACTGTTAATGTCTGAACCTTTGAAGGAGCAATACATTTTCATTTGATTTTAAGTATTTGAACATCAGCTGTATTTGTAGCCACATAATGAACTGAAAAATATACATGTTTAAGGAGATGTCTGTGATAGACCTGAGTCTATTGTTTTGGTGCATGAAAGAGGCTTTTTAGAAACCAGAATTGCATTTATCATATTTTCCATGCAATGCAAAAAAAAGGTCAACATATGAGCAGGAGTCTAACCAGCTACTGGGTTTTTATTTGTTCAGTCAGTGTATTTTTTGATTGCCATCCCAGTCAGAGGTGCTGGACTGCACAAATGGACTGCAGTGTGTACAATATTCCAAATTCTTTACACTTGCCCAGTTCACTCTCCCTACACGCTGATAAGGAGTATAATTCACATTTACACATACAGCTGACACAGTGAAAATGTGTTAAATACTCCTGTTTGGGAATTTCAAAGTCAAAAACACAGCATTATCAACACATCTTTCATATCAAGTATGTGGAATGTTAAGTGTCTGCTGTTTTTAAAAATCCCATCAACTCTAATCTCTCTTTTCATTTTAGTTTAAATCTTCAATCTCATCTTATACTCTTTTTTATGATTCAGGTGTCAGGGGGCTGATTCGACTGACCAATCCTCTAGAATTCCCTCACTATCATAGCCAAAAAAAAAAAAAAAAAGCCATTTTATTATGGCAATGAAAACAGCTGCACTAAAATCCCTGCAGATAGTTTTTGATCATAGCTGACCGTCAGGAGAGTTGACCTCATTCACATCCACTGAAATAAATTAAGGAGACCAGTGGAAAGCAGAGACAGAGAACATAAATCTCCCCAGATCACACTGATCTACTCATCTCCAGCATTCTTTGACTTCCAAAAACTCTATGTCCATTTATGGTTAACTTACCAGCTGAGCTTTTTAGCCTGTGCCATGTGTTTCTATTACTAGGACCCAAAGTATTTCATTTTAAATGATATTTCTGCATTTAATGCACTATAGTCTTTCACAAAAATCATCATCATACAACCCAGTGCTCTTGCAGGTGTATGTTTTGTGAGAAATTTGCGTGGGGTTTTTTTTTAGATCAAAAATGATATGTGAAACTTAAAAGGAACACTATGGAGTGCCATTTACTTGGATTTGCTTCAGTTGTATCCCACAAAATAAAAATCATGAGAGAGTTATCTGATGTTTGAGAATGTTGTCGTGGCAGTTGAGGCTGCTATTTTCAGACAAGGAAGGTTGTTTATCACGACCATCTTTCCTTCATGTGATACTAATGGTTCAACATTGTTTTGAAGAGCCACAGAGTGATACGTGTGCTTGTGAAAAGCATGTTTTTATCACACAGTGTCAGTCATTCTTAAAATGTTCTTTGAGATAAGCAGATATTTTTCTCAAGACTGTCTTTTTCTTAGTTCTCTAGAGTTTCCATTAACAACACAATCTAAGAAAAATCTGACAGCCAGTAATGAATAAAAGATCACAGTGCTCACCTGGCACCACAGGCAGGCTTTCCCAAGAGTTACAGCTCTCCAAAGACTTTTATGATACTCTGACCAAAAATTAACATGGCACGCATGGAATGTTTAGGCTGCAATTCAAAATAAGTCAGGGATGTTAATTTAACTTAATATTGCAATGTTCACCAGGTAAGCACAAACATCTAAAATATGAACAAGTAATGTTTTTGTTTTAGTGTGGTTTCTGCCTTTTACTGGACTGGACTTTTGAGGCCTATAGTGAAGCTAGCTAACCTGTGACATTTTTTGTAATGGGAGTGGCTCAGTGAAGATTGACTGGTTGATGGCAACGTGACACTAGCGGTCCCAAGCATATTTACATGAATATTTGTTATACAAATACATGTAAATTGAATATCCTGAGCTGTAATGTGAACAGCAGAAAAAGTAGTAATGCAAAATAAAAATAATAATGTTTCACCAAGTTTTAATATTTCAAAGATCCTCTGTAGATATACAGATCAAAATTCAAGTCAAAAAACAAATTTTAAATTAAATTTTCCATCCATTACTTCTCAATATGAAGAAAGCCTTTAAAGTTAGATCTATTTTGTAAAACTGGGAAACTAAGATCTTCCCAGTGTTTATTCAGAGGAGGTATGAAACAACACTTCCCCCCCCCCCCCCCAAAAAAAAAGTTTGAAGATTTCTTATAAAGTATTATAATATAACTAATGCAAAACAAATAAAGATTCTGCATTATTTCTAGGTACTTTTGTTTGGTGTCAGACTTTTGAACCTCACTGTATGTACTTAGTTACACATATTGACGCAGCAAAGCCCTGTAGAGCAGTAGTGACCTTTTGGTCAAACACTGGATGTGAAGCGGCAAAACAAAATATTTAACTTTCCAGAGCACCTCTAGACCAGAGGCTTACAGCCATCCTTTGCAGTTACATAAAAACAGAAAAAATGAAATTATTGATGGAAAACTGGTGAGTAGTCCCTGACATAGTTGCACAATATAATCAAACTCATATAGTTTAGGAAAACAATTGGTTAAGTCTTTTTCATCTATGTAAGTGTGTGAATAGCAGAATCCATTCAATGTCTCTTATAGTATCTATGGTTACCTCAGTGGTAACAGTGTTTAATGTATCCACTAATTTACTGAGCAAACCTGTAATTCAAGGCCACATAGGGAAAAGCTTGGGATTATTTTTTACACTATTTGGAAATATTAGCAGTGTTTGCTAAGGCTAGCTTCATTATTATGATTCACTATTGTATTGTTACAAGAGATACACTGTATTGTGAAGAAGAAAATGCATATTCCAAATAAGTGCTGTACTTTTTATAACAAATAAACTTAACCAGAGTGAATGAAGCTGTTGAACACTATTTTGAATGGTCATTACCAAGTTCGGTCAGCTCAGCCATCCCTCAACACTGCTTTATTACACAGCTCAAGAGCCTCTGCATTCCTCAGAGGGGGCTTATTATTATTATTACCCTGTCTTTCTGTAAGAGAGAGAGCCTTGAACTGTTGGGCATCAAAATAGTTAGAAAAAGCTTGTAGTAAAAAGCTTCTATATGTAATGTTATTTTTATGTTCCAATCAGATGACTAATTCCATCAAGACAACATTCATAAAGAAAATGAAAATGCATCTATGTGTCTGTTACCTTAGGAAAAGAGGTTGTATAGTGCCTCCATGTGGTTCTAAGTGGAACACAGCTGTGAAAATGTAGGAGTTCAAGTACAGGAAAGCCCCTAGACATGTCAACCCTGCAATGGCTGCATCCCATTTAACTAAGTGGACCAGTCACTACAGAAATCTTTCTCACCACTCCAAGATTTTTCCTTTTTATGTCTTGGGGGCTTTTACAATATTCCTAACTCTGAGTTTTTAATTCCAATACTGATCCAAAAAATTAGTAATCCCTTCTGAAGGATTTGGTAATACTTGTGTCATCACTAGTGGGTTACCATGACCATTACTTTTTAAGTAATTATCCCTTTTGCATTATTCACTTTAATTAAGAACCTGAATACAGTAGTTCTTAAGAGTTCTCCAGGAGACTACTACTTTCAACTGAGCACTTACTTACTCATTAATCAGAGTTTCTTGCTAGTTAATAGTAGTTACTAGAATGTTAACAGTGCGTTAGTCATTTGTTCCCGTGTAGTTATTAATGACAGAACAGTATTCTAAAGTGTTACCGCATAACCTTCTCAGATTTATCGTTTATAAAACCTCCAATAGATTAATTTGGAATAAACATGACAATTCTTGCTAAAGAAGGATTTAAAAATAGCACGCTGATTTCTCACGTATTTAGAAATACTTTTACTATGTCGTTATTATTTTTATTACAAATTGTATTTTGGCATCTTATCTTGGTTTAAATATTTTGTTAAGCCTTATCGCAGCACCAAATTATTAATTTGTTGAAACTAGCTGCCTCAAAATATCTATCTTGTACCAACTTTACTGATCTGTGAAACATCTATTTAGATCTGTGATGTCTATTAAAAGCAGCTGAGAAAACGAGCAGGCGTGGTGGGAATTTGGCGCTGTTTGGCTCTTCTAAGCAAACACTCACTCCTCATATCTCACTGTCTATAATGACTCTCTTGGAGCTTTCAGTTCCCACTTGATTTCAATCCTGTCCATGCTTTATGAGAGCCCAGCTTTCAGGTCATTCCTGAATGTAGGTCAGTGCCATTTAGGAAACCACAAAAGTGATGACAACTTTTCACAAGCATCTCCCAGTGGCCCCTATTGGTGACTGAAGTATGTCACTCTTGTGCGGCCACCCCTCTTAGATTCTTTTGCTGTGTCATGTCCATGTGCGGACCCTACACTTTCCACCCATTGGATACTGATTATAGTTATTTGCATAAAATTTGCTCTTTGCTATCCTATTGGTTCCAGCGAGGAGGTCGCCTCCCAGTGGACCTCTTGCTTTCTGATTAGCTCGAGTTGGTGCCTATGCTGTACAAGCTCATATTTCTTCCCCCTTCTGTTTATTAATAAATGTAAACAGATAAAATGTTTCCTGAGAGACCAGCGGTATATGTTTAAACTCGGTCAGAGAGAGGCCAGACTACTGCTGTCCTATTTTCATGTTCAGTTGGCTACCAGCTCTTCACTTTGGGTTCACTTCATGGTTACTGTCCTGGAAACTCGTTATCTGATTTGAGGTGAGTTGATGCATTTATATATAACAGTAGTTTTTTCCTCAAAGGCTTTTGATTTTAGAATATTTTCATTGGCACAGTATCGTAGCTCTAGCTACATCTTTAGACTTGTCATATCACTACCTACTCAGTCACTGCAGTGTTTTCGTGGTTTTTCTTTCACACTTTGTTTCTGTTCTTGGCGATGGTTTCAAAAGTCTGGAAAGTTGGAGGAAATTAATTAACTGAAGACAAATGTACATCTATTTTCACTTGATTAGAGTTATTAGTTACTTCAAAACAACATGTGAAACTGCTGATATGTCATATAGTATGCTTGAGTAAACATGTGGAAGGAATGAGCAGTTGTTCCTGATGGAGATTTTGGGATCATTGGCACTGGTGGAATGTTCTCTGTCTGTTCTTGCTGCCAGTTTCAGCAGCTGCTCTGTGTCCCATCGAGACTGACATAAGAAATACCAGCCCTGTCTAACAGGAAGACAGTGGACGGGTATTTCTAGATACTTAAATCATAGAGTTTGTTTCCAATTTTTGGTGACTGACAGCGTTTTGATAAAGATCCAGAAGATGCATGTGTAGAAATCTGTAGAAACATTACCGTTATCTCCATTTCATGTTTGCCACAAGCAAAAGCATGTATGTACCAATTTGTACGTTTATAACTGACCAAAGGTTCACTCGCAGATGTTAATCTATGTGTTCAGGATCAGTCAGCTGTTTGACAAGTTTATGCAGCTGTCCTTCAATGACGCATTCGCTTCAGATTTCTTCTCACCATCCTTTGATCACTCAGGAATCACAGTTCACACAGCACATTGTACATACTTAAACTATAAAATGAACTTGATGGCTAACCACAAGATGTGTTAATATAGTGATCAATGCATTTGGTGTTTGTTAAAGTAATACAAACTACATGCCGTAGTTAATTCTGATTTAACTGGCATTCACATAATGTTCATAGGTCAACATACAAAATGGAAGATCAAGAAATGAACTTTGAGCAAGCTTATGGGTCTCTATCGGAAACAGACAAAACGTTTGAACCCTTATTTATTGAGGAGGAAGATGAAGACTACTTTGAAGACTGCTTGGAAGAGATTGAGGCTGCTCTAACTCTTCCTGGAGAGTCCATGCCTTATTCAATAAAATGCAGAGAAGCTTTGCAAGCTGAGTTTAATGGACTTATGCAACAGATGTTGTCACAGTTAGATGCTTTTGATGCAGCCCATCCAACTACTGCACCACTGGAGTTATTCTCAGAAACAGTGAACAAAATGGACAAGAATGGATTCACAAAAACAATTGAGTTCGGAGAGACGTGCATTCCTGAGAAAGAGCAAACTGTGTTGGAGGTCGAAGATAATGCTGTTGGCATCCCTGTCGAGGCAAGGCCTGAGTTGTGTGCCACCATGGAAATACAAAAGCTCAGAGAAGCATTTGAGAGCTGTATTGAGGAGGTGGGCCAGTTGGAGCGCAGAAGGGATGAGTTGGTTCAGGAGCTTCTGGAGCTGGAGGAGCCAATGGCCCAAGAGCTGCAGACTGTGAGGGAGACTCTGGGGGAAGAACAAGGCCTCCTGTCCAAAGTCAGACTGGAAAGACAAAGCCTGCAGGAGGAGACTCAAAAGACCAAGAGACGCCTGTTCATAGCAGCCCGAGACTGTGCACAGAGACAAGTACAGCTTGAATTTCAACAGAAAGAGGTGGAGCAGCTCAACCAAGCTCAGGTAGTGTTAAGTGAACTAGTACAAGTACACTGAAACAAAAAAGATTTAAAATCTTGCTCAAGCTTTTTTTTTTTTTATTAAACTTAAGCAAGATTTTTATATTGATTAGGAGGATTTACAAATGTTGTTTAGAACTGTATAGAAAAAGGACACCAGGAACTGTATGAGGTAAGATTTTTTTCTGCTTTCCTGGTCAGGCCTATAGTTAACAGATTTATTCTGATAACATTCTCAGTGGCCCCAAAACAAAAATTATGTTATTTTTTAATTAATTAAATTTCTTTCTTGCAAAATTTGTTAACCAGATTATTTTAAAATAGCTGACAAGTTCCAACCCATTAAAATTGTAAAACAAATGTCATCGAAAATCATATGGTTTAACTCAGAGGTCCCCAACCCCGGGGTCACGACCCAGTACCGGGCCATGAAACAGCTGCTATTGGGCCGCAAGTACGCAAAATGAGTCTAGGCTATATGCTATCCCACTGTATTATTTATTGTGTGTTTCCCCTTTGATAGCTAATATCCAAATTAACATAGGACACGATTTCAGAAAATCCTTTAAGGTTCAGCTAATATTAACATGAAAGTGAAACAAACATCTCTCGAAAGTTTCTTTAGTTTAGTTCATAGACTGTAAAAAAAGATGGACGCATCTCCACTTCCTTCCACTATAGAAAAGTGAAGCCAAAACATTCTCAGTATGGCCGCTGTCATCTTTTGAAAATGACGTCATTTGGAACCAGCGTCTGCGCAGTAGAGATCGTGAGTCAAAGTCCCGCCCAAACTCCCGCAGACCCAATCACAAGCTCACAATCATGACACCACATCCTGTTTTTATAGCATCAAATAACTAGTCAAAAGCAAACTTGTTAAGAAATACTAACACTTGGACATACATCAGCATGATAAGAACTACCTAAAATGACGGAAACCATCTTTGGAAAAGATTTATTTGAAGTGTAATTTGATTATTTAGTTTGTCTCACGTCCCATTAGATTACATGGAGAGGGCGGGGTTTATGACCTGTAATGCAGCCAGTCACCTGGGGGCGATCAAGATGCTATGGCTTCACTTTTGAGGACTCGTCATGCACGCTTGGTTTAGTTTAGTTTTAGACGCTCACTGTCACCCATCCCTCCTCATTGAGACCTTATTATTGCAACAAGCTCAGTGCTCCCACTGATTATTATGGTGAGTTGTAATGTTTTGTTTTAGTTTGTTGTTGCATGCAGTTGATATAGTGATGTAATTTGATGATTTCCTGTCAGCGAGAATATTGTCAAAACAAAAAAATGGTCCATGGTATAAAAAAGATTGGAGACCCCTGGTTTAAGTTACTCAGTCCCTGTTGTTCATATCAGTTGTGATAAATGAGTGTTAAATTCACTCTAACTGTATTCAAAACCCTCTGGCTCAGGAGGAGCTGAAGGCCCTTGCTGTTAAGCTGACTGAGGAGATTGCCAAGATACATTCAGATCACCAAAGCCACCTGCAGGAACTACAAAAGCAACTGAACACCACTCAAGAATCCAGCAAGAAGAAGAATCGCTCTTATGTATCTCAAGGACGACGGGCCTCTTGTGACCTCCAGCAGTACCTGCAGGGTGGGATCAAAGCTCTGGAGGAGTTCTACGAGCCCCGGTTAGTGTCCTTGCTTAAGAGACGTGAGGCCACCATGGATGCCCTCAGTAAGGCTAAAGAGCAGTCCCAGGAGCTGAGGGCCCAGTTAGGACCACTGAGAGAAGAAAAGCAGATGCTGAGACTCCAGAGAACTTGTCTGGAGGAGAGGATCCAACTAATGGAGAGACAGAGGAGGGAAAATGTGGAACAATATCGAGTGAGTAATTTTCACTGATTTTAGATAATTGTCATTTTTGTTATTGAATGTTTAATGTTCTTAATTCAGGACACAGTTGATGCTTTAGAGGAGAACATCAGAGAACTGAAAACTGAGCTAAAGATCCAGATAAAGAAGACAGAAGAATTGGATATGCTGAAGAACAACACGGCCAAAGAGCTGTTCTTCTACAGGCAAGTGCAGACACTTTTTCAAAGAGGTTTTTTAAAACTGCAAAGTAATTTAAGGGGAAAATACTATTACACCATGCATGTACAAAGTGATAAACTCTTCTATGTTAATGGATCCTCATCCTAACCAGCTGCAACAAGACAGCTGCAAGATTTCTAGCTCTGTCACACTAAACTAGATAGCACTGCCCAAAGTGATATGTCATTGGTCCAAAAGCTTACTCTATTAACTATTAAAAGGGGGTAAGATTCCCCCCGGGGCATGATGACCCCATTTTTTTATTTATTATTTACTGTAACTCATAAGGTTATAATTCAGTAATTCCATGAATCAGATGTGCATCTTCACTTTTCATTAAATCCTATAAGCTAATTCAGTGAAATCAAGTTATGACATATCTTTAATTAAAATATTGGCAATTAAATATGTAAATATCTATATGCCTGTATAAGTCTTAAAATAACTTTTTATGGGTTTTGGCTGATCATTTACATGACAACAGTGTTTTGCAGGTCTGAAAACGCAAACTTTTGAAAAAAGGTTTGAAAGTGTAAGTTTTTGAAAACACTACGTTATTATCTCTGTGTAAATGGCAAAACCACGAATTTGTGAAAAAAGTGACATCGTGTGCATATGTATAATGTGTTCAGTCTATAGGCATGCGAGACTACTTGGCAACCAAAACCAACAATGTTGATATTCAAGGCCATGTAGAAGAATGCATATGTGCAAAAGCGCGTAGTTTATTTTACAAAGTGACATCGCCCACTACTGGCCTGGCATGCATAATACAGCATATTCAGACATTTTTGCAGATACATGTGAATGGGGATACTTTTGACAACACTGTTGTCTGTATACAAAGCTTTTCAAAAATGCAAAAAAATTTGCATTTTCTGTTTTTAGTACATCGCTGTCATGTAAATGTACCCTATAAAAGCACACTGTTCTCAAGAGGAACATCTTCCTCCATCTTACCCTATGTTCCGATTGGCCGCGATTGTTCTGGATTTTCACTTTCAGTGTGGACAGACAATTTACTTTTACTAATTGCTGAAAACTTGCTCCATTGCATCTGGTTAGGACAGATGGCACATCTATATTTTACGTCTTTATTATTTTACAGAGAGCATGTAGAGGGCACCTGCAAGCAAGAGAACAGTGTGGTGGTGGAAAAAACCTAATGAACTAAAGTTACTGATTATCTTATTCGTCATGTAAAATGGGTTTCATATATTGTTTTCATAGTTTAATCAAAACTGCCTCTCTTATTAATAGTCAGTCATCAAAACAGTAACCCCAATTTACTGAAGACGCACAACAGTGTTTTCTGCAAAGGTCAAATTAGATATAAAAAAAGCACTCTGAACAGCAAGGACCAATTGTGTCAGATATCCAGATCTTTATCTGACAAGTTACACAGTTTAGAATGTTCTTAAAACACTGTTTTTGTTGTGTGTATAAGTGAGAATCAAGCTCATATATCAAGTGGTGCCTGAACTAAGTGCTTTCTCTTATGAAGTTAAGTGGGCAAAACAAGGACTTATTTGGGCACTGTAGGAGAGCTCTATAAACATGCAGACAGCATGATAGTGAGAATGTTTAGATGAATGACTAAGAGAAGATGAATTAAGTGCTTGGTTGATTTGATGTGTTTTGTTAAGATCTGAAATAAACAAGAATTAGAAATGTTGTTTA